>OZ026563.1:2870439-2890439 GCA_964020155.1 Chondrilla cf. caribensis
CTAGTTCACACTCACACACACACACACACACACACATACTAGTGCGCACACACACACACTAGTGCACACACACACACACACACTAGTGCACACACTAGTACATAAACTAGTGCTCACGCTAGTGCACACACGCACACACTAATGCACACACTAGTGTACACACTTGTGCACACACTAGTGTACACATTATTGCACACACTAGTGTACACACTTGTGCACACACTAGTGTACACACTATTGCACACATTAGTGTACACACTAGTGCACAAATGCACACACTAGTTCGCACACACATACAGGAGTGCGCACACACACACTAGTTCGCACACACACACACAAACATACTAAGGCGCACACACACGCACTATGGAAACACACTAGCGCACAAACGCACACACTAGTGCACACACTAGTTCACACACACACACACACACACACACGCGCGCACACTAGTGCGCACACACACACACTAGTGCACACACACACACACTAGTGCACACACTAGTGCACACACTAGTGCATAAACTAGTGCTCACGCTATTGCACACACGCAGACACTAATGCACACACTAGTGTACACACTATTGCACACATTAGTGTACACACTAGTGCACAAATGCACACACTAGTTCGCACACACATACAGGAGTGCGCGCACACACACACACTAGTTCGCACACACACACACACACAAGCATACTAAGGCGCACACACACGCACTATGGAAACACACTAGCGCACAAACGCACTCACTAGTGCACACACTAGTTCACACACACACACACACACACACACGCACACACACGCACACTAGTGCGCACACACACACACTAGTGCACACACACACACACTAGTGCACACACTAGTGCATAAACTAGTGCTCACGCTAGTGCACACACGCAGACACTAATGCACACACTAGTGTACACACTAGTGCACAAATGCACACACTAGTTCGCACACACATACAGGAGTGCGCGCACGCACACACTAGTTCGCACACACACACACAAACATACTAAGGCGCACACACACGCACTATGGAAACACACTAGCGCACAAACGCACACACTAGTGCACACACTAGTTCACACACACACACACACACACACACACACACACACACACACACACACACACACACACACACACACACACACACACAATAGTGCACACACTAGTTCACACACACACACACACACACACTAGTGCGCACACACACACACTAGTGCGCGCACACACACACACACACACACACACACTAGTGCGCACACACACACACTAGTGCGCGCACACACACACACACACACTAGTGCACACACTAGTGCATACACCAGTGAACACGCACACACTAGTGCACACACACCAGTGCACACGCACACACTAGTGCACACACACACACTAGTGCACAAACTAGTGCTTACGCTAATGCCCACACGAACACACACTAGTGCATACATTAGTGTACACACTAGTGCACAAATGCACACACTAGATCGCACACACACACAAAAGTGCTCGCACACACACTATATCGCGCACACATTCACACACACAAACATACTAGTGCGCACACACACACACACATTCACACACTAGTGCACACACTAGTGCTCACACTAGTGCATACACACACAAAAGTGCACACACTTGTTCACACACACACACAAACATACTAATGCACACACACACACGCACTAGTGCGCACACGCACTAGTGTGTACACACGCACTAGTGCGCACTCAAACACTAGTGCACACACTAGTGCTCATGCTTGTGCACACAC
The DNA here is from genome assembly GCA_964020155.1 of Chondrilla cf. caribensis. Classification (NCBI taxonomy): domain Eukaryota; kingdom Metazoa; phylum Porifera; class Demospongiae; order Chondrillida; family Chondrillidae; genus Chondrilla; species Chondrilla cf. caribensis. Next base: position 2,872,226 of record OZ026563.1, read on the forward strand.
GCACACACTAGTGCACACACTAGTTCACACTCACATACACACCCACACACACACACACATACTAGTGCGCACACACGCACACACACACACTAGTTCACACACTAGTGCACACACTAGTGCACAAACTAGTGCTCACGCTAGTGCACACACGCACACACTAATGCACACACTAGTGTACACACTTGTGCACACACTAGTGTACACACTTGTGCGCACACTAGTGTACACACTAGTGCACAAATGCACACACTAGTGCACACACTTGTTCGCGCACACACACACACATACTAGTGCGCGCACACACACACACACACTAGTGCACACACTAGTGTACACACTAGTGCACAAATGCGCACACTATTTTGCACACACATATAAACATACTAAGGCGCACACAACCACACTCTATGGAAACACGCTAGTGGACACACGCACACACTAGTGCACACACAAATGTACACACTAGTGCACAAACGCACACACTAGTACCCACACACAATAGTGCACACACATTCTATTGTACTTGCGCACACACACACGAGTGCGCGTACACACACTAGTGCTCACACACATGTACACACACTAGTTCGCACACACACACACTAGTTTTCACACACACACAAAAACATACTAATGCGCACACACACCTACGCACTAGTGCACACACTAGTGCACAAATGCTCACTCTAGTTAGTACACACACACACTTGTTCGCACACACACAGGAGTGAGCGCACACACACTAGTTTGCACACACTAGTGTACACACTAGTGCACAAACGCACACACTAGTGCACACACTAGTTCGCGCACACACACACATACACACATTCTAGTGAGCACACAAACACAAGTGCGAAAACGCACACACACACTAGTGCACACACGCAAACACTTGTTCACACACTAGTGCACACACTAGTTCGTGCAAACACACACACATACTAGTGCGCACACAAACACACTAGTGCGAAAACGCACACACACACTAGTGCACACACGCAAACACCAGTGAACATACTAGTGCACACACGCAAACACCAGTGTACATACTAGTGCATACATGCACATACTAGTGCACATACCAGTGCACACGCACACACTATTGCCCACACAATAGTGGACAGACACACACACTAGTTCACAAACACACACACTATTGCGCACAAACACACTTGTGCAAACAATAGTGCACAGACACACACACACACACTAGTGTACACTCTAGTACACAAATGCACACACTAGAGCACACACTAGTTCGCGCGCACACACTATCGCACACACTAGTTCGTGAGCACACAAACACACTAGTGCACATACTAGTGCTTACACTAGTGCACAAATGTACACACTGGTTCGCACACACACACACTATGGAAACACACTAGTGGACACACTAGTGCACACACACACACACACACACACACACACACACACACACACTAGTTCGCACTCACACACAGGAGTGTGCACACACTAGTTTGCACACACACACACACACAAACATACTAATGCGCAAACAAGCACGCACTAGTTAACACACATACACTAGTGCATACACTATTTCACATACTAGTGCATACGTACACACTACTGCCAACAATAGCGCACATACTATTGCACCAACGCACACACCAGTGCACATACTAGTGTACACACGCACACACCAGTGCACATACTAGTGCACACATGCACTCATAAGTGCACATACTAGTAAACAAACGCACACACTAGTGCTCACACTAGTGCACATACTATTGCACGCACGCAAACACTAGTGCACAAACTAGTTAACATACTAGTGCACACACACATTAGTTCACAAACACACACTAGTGCACACACACACACACACTAGTGCGAGCACACACAAACACTTTCACACACTAGTGTACACACAAGTGCACGCACCCACTAGTTCGCACACGCACATAAACATAATTGTGCGAACACACACACATACTATTGCGTACACATACGCAAACTAGTTCGCATACACACACACAATAGTTTGCACATACAAACACACACTAGTTCGTACACAAACACACTAGTGCAGGTACATACACACACTAGTGCACATACTAGTGCACATTCATACACTAGTGTACACGCTACTGCACACACTAGCGCACACACACACTAGTGCGGGTGCGCACACAAACACACTAGTTCGTACACACACACGTACTAGTGCGCAAACACACACCAGTGTGCAAACATACATGCACTAGTGCGCACACACAAACACACACCCTAGTTTGCACACACACACAAACACACATACCAGTGCGCACACACACACCAGTGCGCAAAAACACATGCACTAGTGCGCACACACAAACACACACCCTAGTTTGCACACACACACAAACACACATACCAGTGCGCACACACACACCAGTGCGCAAACACACATGCACTAGTGCGCACACACAAACACACCCTAGTTTGCACACACACACACACACACACACACACACATACTAGTGCGCACACACACACGATTGTGTACACACTAGTGCATACAATAGTGCACACTATTGCACAGACTAGTGCACACGCTAACACTATTACACACTAGTGCACACTAGTTCACACGCATACACTAGTGCACACACTAGTGTACATGCATACACTAGTGCACACTAATTCACACGCATATACTAGTGCACGCACTAGTGCACACAATAGTGCACACGCATACACTAGTGCACACGTACACACTAGTGCACACACGTGTACACAATAGTGCACACACACACTAGTGCACACACAAGTGCACACACTAGTGCACACGCATACACTAGTGCACACACTAGTGCACACACAAGTGCACACGCACACACTAGTGCACACATTAGTTCACACGCATACACTAGTGCACACACTAGTGCACACAATAGTGCACACGCATACACTAGTGCACACGCACACACTAGTGCACACACGTGTACACAATAGTACCCACACATACACTAGTGCACACACAAGTGCACACACTAGTGCACACGCATACACTAGTGCACACACTAGTGCACACACAAGTGCACACAATAGTGTACATGTATACACTAGTGCACACTAGTTCACACGCATACACTAGTGGACACACTAGTGCACACGCATACACTAGTGCACACACACTAATGCACACGCACACACTAGTGCACACACTAGAGCACACATTAGTGCACACACATACACTAGTGCACACACTAGTGCACACGCATACACTACTGTACGCACATACACTAGTGCACACACTAGTGCACACACTAGTGCACACACATACACTAGTGCACACACGTGTACACACTAGTGCACACACAAGTGTACTTGCATACACGAGTGCACACACAAGTGCACACACTAGTGCACACAATAGTGTACATGTATACACTAGTGCACACTAGTTCACACGTATACACTAGTGGACACACTAGTGCACACGCATACACTAGTGCACACACACTAATGCACACGCACACACTAGTGCACACACTAGTGCACACAATAGTGTACATGTATACACTAGTGCACACTAGTTCAAACGCATACACTAGTGGACACACTAGTGCACACAATAGTGTACATGTATACACTAGTGCACACTAGTTCACACGCATACACTAGTGGACACACTAGTGCACACGCATACACTAGTGCACACACACTAATGCACACGCACACACTAGTGCACACACTAGAGCACACATTAGTGCACACACATACACTAGTGCACACACTAGTGCACACGCATACACTACTGTACGCACATACAATAGTGCACACACTAGTGCACACTAGTGCACACACATACACGAGTGCACACACAAGTGCACACGCACACACTAGTGAACATACTAGTGCACACACATACACTAGTGCACACACTAGTGCACACACTAGTGCACACGCATACAATAGTGCACACACAAGTGCACACACTAGTGCACAAACTAGTGTACATGCATACACTAGTGTACACTAGTTCACACGCATACACTAGTGCACACACTAGTGCACACACTAATGCACACACACACACTAGTGCATACACTAGTGTACACACAAGTGCATACGCACACACTAGTGCACATACAAATACACACAAGCACACACACAAACACACACACATGCACACACAAATACACATTTACACTCGTACACACAGATATACATTCACCTATTCTTAATCTTCTTCTATACACCTTGTCTACTACTGGACGTTGGGTTTGGTCTCAGTGAATAGTGTCACTGCATAGACGATACTGAGGCATTAGACAGATGATACTGGTGAATGGCCATTCGCCACTAATCTCTGTCCTTTATTTCTTCTTGCCAGTTGGTGATTCTGGAGAGATCCCTGTTGATGACATCCATCCACCGCAGAGATGTTCCTCATGCTTTCCTCCTCTTACCTTGTTGTCTACATTTCATCACTTGCTTCTGCGGTCGGTTGTTGGGCATCCGCTGTAGGTGGCCGAACCACTGAAGACTCCTTTATCTCCCCTGGTCTTAAACTGGTATCTCTCCTGTCACCTTCAGAATGTCCTCATTTCTTCTCTTGTCCTACAGGCTCACTCAAACAATATCTCTGGGGGACTTCATCTGGTATGCTTGCAGCCTTCTGATGTCCTGTTGGTTGGCTGCCCAAGTCTCTGCTCCATACAGGAGGACAGACATTACGAACTTGCGAAAGAGACACAATTTGGTCTTCTGGCTCAGAGTTTAACTCCTAACAAATTTCCTCCAAATCTTATATACTGTAGTGGCCTTCTCCAGTCTAATTCCAACATCTGTCTACCCAGAGGTATGTCCCACTTGCATGAGTGAAGCATCAAGTCTAGTTCTTCCAGTGCGAGTTGGGAACTCGCGGCTAAACTGCCAGCTGGAGTATAGTATATTCTGCATTCGCGGATTATAATAACTGCCTATCATGCGAATTGAATGTTGAGGCCAGCTATAAATGGTGCATTTAATAATAATAAACCAGATAGATCACAGTGGCCGAGTGGTTGGATGACACAACTCCAAGCTACAGGTCGCAGGTTCGAATCCTCCAACTGCCGGATTTTTTCTCTTAAAAAGCTCACGTCCTTGTGTTCAATTGCAATACTTCCCTACAAAGAACGGTATGTGTGAGCTGGGGACACGCGGCTGAACTGTAAGTATAGTATATTCGGACTATCTTGCGAATTGAACAATGAGGGAAATAATATTATATAAATGGTGCATGTGTTATACAGATTGTTCATGGTGACCGATGACACTAATTCAAGCTACATGTCAGGGGTTTCATTCCTCCAAGCTCCGTTTTTTCGATGGTTGAGCACATTATAGTATATTCTGCATTCACGGACTATAAAAACGGCCTATCTTGTAAATGGACACTGCAACTATAAATGTGGATGATAGATCAGATTGTAATAATAATAATTACTGAACTATTTATGATTATAAATTGCAAATGATTAAATATATTATGTCGATTGATTGATTTTGATTAATTGCTTAATTAATTATAAATTTAATTATTTATTAATTACAAATTAATTTATTTATTAATTACAAATTAATTATAAATTAATTACAATGAAAAATTAAAAAATTAATTTATAAAGAAAAACAGTATCAAAAAGTTTGAGCACATAACTTGGCTTACTTTGAAGTCCCAGCACCTCATTCATCAAATCAACTGACTTGGATGGCCTCTAAAACATGAGCACACACACACAGACACATGGATAAGTGAAAATGTATACAAACCACACACGTGCCTGCGTGGTGAAAATGGACATGCGCACAGACACACAAATGAAAAACGCAAATAAATAAATGGCATACCCACACACACACAGACATATGAAACAATATACAAACCAAACCACAGACATATACAAATAGAAAAGACACACACACACTAGTGCGCACACTCAAACAAACTTGTGTGTGAGCAAACACACACTAGTGTGCACACATACACACTAGTGCACACACACACACAGAAAAACACACACACTAGTGCACACACACACACACAGAAGAGTGCGTATACACACACACACACAAACAGAAAAGCGAGTATACACACACATAGCGCACTCACATACTAGAGCGCACACACACACTAGTGCTCGAAGACACACACACACACAAACAGAAGAGCGAGTATACACACACATAGCGCACTCACATACTAGAGCGCACACACACACTAGTGCTCGAAGACACGCACACTAGTGCGCACACACACACTAGTGCACACACACACACAGACACACACACATACAAAGCGCACACACAAACGAGTGCACACACATGCACACACTAGTGCATACACTAGTTCACACTCACACACACACACACACACATACTAGTGCGCACACACACACACTAGTGCACACACACACAGACACACACACATACAAAGCGCACACACAAACGAGTGCACACACACGCACACACTAGTGCACACACTAGTTCACACTCACACACACACACACACACACACATACTAGTGCGCACACACACACACTAGTGCACACACACACACACACACTAGTGCACACACTAGTACATAAACTAGTGCTCACGCTAGTGCACACACGCACACACTAATGCACACACTAGTGTACACACTTGTGCACACACTAGTGTACACACTATTGCACACACTAGTGTACACACTTGTGCACACACTAGTGTACACACTATTGCACACATTAGTGTACACACTAGTGCACAAATGCACACACTAGTTCGCACACACATACAGGAGTGCGCACACACACACTAGTTCGCACACACACACACAAACATACTAAGGCGCACACACACGCACTATGGAAACACACTAGCGCACAAACGCACACACTAGTGCACACACTAGTTCACACACACACACACACACACACACACACGCACACTAGTGCGCACACACACACACTAGTGCACACACACACACACTAGTGCACACACTAGTGCACACACTAGTGCATAAACTAGTGCTCACGCTATTGCACACACGCAGACACTAATGCACACACTAGTGTACACACTTGTGCACACACTAGTGTACACACTATTGCACACATTAGTGTACACACTAGTGCACAAATGCACACACTAGTTCGCACACACATACAGGAGTGCGCGCACACACACACACTAGTTCGCACACACACACACACACAAGCATACTAAGGCGCACACACACGCACTATGGAAACACACTAGCGCACAAACGCACTCACTAGTGCACACACTAGTTCACACACACACACACACACACACACACGCACACACACGCACACTAGTGCGCACACACACACACTAGTGCACACACACACACACTAGTGCACACACTAGTGCATAAACTAGTGCTCACGCTAGTGCACACACGCAGACACTAATGCACACACTAGTGTACACACTAGTGCACAAATGCACACACTAGTTCGCACACACATACAGGAGTGCGCGCACGCACACACTAGTTCGCACACACACACACAAACATACTAAGGCGCACACACACGCACTATGGAAACACAAACGCACTCACTAGTGCACACACTAGTTCACACACACACACACACACACACACACACACACACACACACACACACACACACAATAGTGCACACACTAGTTCACACACACACACACACACACTAGTGCGCACACACACACACTAGTGCGCACACACACACACACACACACACACACACACACTAGTGCGCACACACACACACTAGTGCGCGCACACACACACACACACACACACTAGTGCACACACTAGTGCATACACCAGTGAACACGCACACACTAGTGCACACACACCAGTGCACACGCACACACCAGTGCACACGCACACACTAGTGCACACACACACACTAGTGCACAAACTAGTGCTTACGCTAATGCCCACACGAACACACACTAGTGCATACATTAGTTAACACACTAGTGCACAAATGCACACACTAGATCACACACACACACAAAAGTGCTCGCACACACACTATATCGCGCACACATTCACACACACAAACATACTAGTGCGCACACACACACACACATTCACACACTAGTGCACACACTAGTGCTCACACTAGTGCATACACACACAAAAGTGCACACACTTGTTCACACACACACGCACACAAACATACTAATGCACACACACACACGCACTAGTGCGCACTCAAACACTAGTGCACACACTAGTGCTCATGCTTGTGCACACACGCACACACTAGTGCACACACTAGTTCACACTCACATACACACCCACACACACACACACATACTAGTGCGCACACACGCACACACACACACTAGTTCACACACTAGTGCACACACTAGTGCACAAACTAGTGCTCACGCTAGTGCACACACGCACACACTAATGCACACACTAGTGTACACACTTGTGCGCACACTAGTGTACACACTAGTGCACAAATGCACACACTAGTGCACACACTCGTTCGCGCACACACACACACATACTAGTGCGCGCACACACACACACACTAGTGCACACACTAGTGTACACACTAGTGCACAAATGCGCACACTATTTTGCACACACATATAAACATACTAAGGCGCACACAACCACACTCTATGGAAACACGCTAGTGGACACACGCACACACTAGTGCACACACAAATGTACACACTAGTGCACAAACGCACACACTAGTACCCACACACAATAGTGCACACACATTCTATTGTACTTGCGCACACACACACGAGTGCGCGTACACACACTAGTGCTCACACACATGTACACACACTAGTTCGCACACACACACACTAGTTTTCACACACACACAAAAACATACTAATGCGCACACACACCTACGCACTAGTGCACACACTAGTGCACAAATGCTCACTCTAGTTAGTACACACACACACTTGTTCGCACACACACAGGAGTGAGCGCACACACACTAGTTTGCACACACTAGTGTACACACTAGTGCACAAACGCACACACTAGTGCACACACTAGTTCGCGCACACACACACATACACACATTCTAGTGAGCACACAAACACAAGTGCGAAAACGCACACACACACTAGTGCACACACGCAAACACTTGTTCACACACTAGTGCACACACTAGTTCGTGCAAACACACACACATACTAGTGCGCACACAAACACACTAGTGCGAAAACGCACACACACACTAGTGCACACACGCAAACACCAGTGAACATACTAGTGCACACACGCAAACACCAGTGTACATACTAGTGCATACATGCACATACTAGTGCACATACCAGTGCACACGCACACACTATTGCCCACACAATAGTGGACAGACACACACACTAGTTCACAAACACACACACTATTGCGCACAAACACACTTGTGCAAACAATAGTGCACAGACACACACACACACACTAGTGTACACTCTAGTACACAAATGCACACACTAGAGCACACACTAGTTCGCGCGCACACACTATCGCACACACTAGTTCGTGAGCACACAAACACACTAGTGCACATACTAGTGCTTACACTAGTGCACAAATGTACACACTGGTTCGCACACACACACACTATGGAAACACACTAGTGGACACACTAGTGCACACACACACACACACACACACACACACACACACACACACACACACTAGTTCGCACTCACACACAGGAGTGTGCACACACTAGTTTGCACACACACACACACACAAACATACTAATGCGCAAACAAGCACGCACTAGTTAACACACATACACTAGTGCATACACTATTTCACATACTAGTGCATACGTACACACTACTGCCAACAATAGCGCACATACTATTGCACCAACGCACACACCAGTGCACATACTAGTGTACACACGCACACACCAGTGCACATACTAGTGCACACATGCACTCATAAGTGCACATACTAGTAAACAAACGCACACACTAGTGCTCACACTAGTGCACATACTATTGCACACGCATTCATAAGTGCACATACTATTGCACGCACGCAAACACTAGTGCACAAACTAGTTAACATACTAGTGCACACACACATTAGTTCACAAACACACACTAGTGCACACACACACACACACTTTTGCGCAGACACAAACAGTGCGCACACTCATACACTCATACACTAGTGTACTCACTAGTACACACACTAGTGCACACACACACAATAGTGCAAACACTAGTGCACACACACACATGCTAGTGTACACACTAGTGCACACACACACACACTAGCGCAGATACGCACACACTGTTGCACGTGCGCACACACGAACATACGAGTCCGCAAAACTATGGTGTGCACACACACTAGTTCGCATACACACACATAAATACTTTTGCGTACACACACTAGTGCGAGCACACACAAACACTTTCACACACTAGTGTACACACAAGTGCACGCACCCACTAGTTCGCACACACACATAAACATACTTGTGCGAACACACACATACTATTGCGTACACATACGCAAACTAGTTCGCATACACACACACAATAGTTTGCACATACAAACACACACTAGTTCGTACACAAACACACTAGTGCAGGTACATACACACACTAGTGCACATACTAGTGCACATTCATACACTAGTGTACACGCTACTGCACACACTAGCGCACACACACACTAGTGCGGGTGCGCACACAAACACACTAGTTCGTACACACACACGTACTAGTGCGCAAACACACACCAGTGTGCAAACATACATGCACTAGTGCGCACACACAAACACACACCCTAGTTTGCACACACACACAAACACACATACCAGTGCGCACACACACACCAGTGCGCAAAAACACATGCACTAGTGCGCACACACAAACACACACCCTAGTTTGCACACACACACAAACACACATACCAGTGCGCACACACACACCAGTGCGCAAACACACATGCACTAGTGCGCACACACAAACACACCCTAGTTTGCACACACACACACACACACACACACACACATACTAGTGCGCACACACACACGATTGTGTACACACTAGTGCATACAATAGTGCACACTATTGCACAGACTAGTGCACACGCTAACACTATTACACACTAGTGCACACTAGTTCACACGCATACACTAGTGCACACACTAGTGTACATGCATACACTAGTGCACACTAATTCACACGCATATACTAGTGCACGCACTAGTGCACACAATAGTGCACACGCATACACTAGTGCACACGTACACACTAGTGCACACACGTGTACACAATAGTGCACACACACACTAGTGCACACACAAGTGCACACACTAGTGCACACGCATACACTAGTGCACACACTAGTGCACACACAAGTGCACACGCACACACTAGTGCACACATTAGTTCACACGCATACACTAGTGCACACACTAGTGCACACAATAGTGCACACGCATACACTAGTGCACACGCACACACTAGTGCACACACGTGTACACAATAGTACCCACACATACACTAGTGCACACACAAGTGCACACACTAGTGCACACGCATACACTAGTGCACACACTAGTGCACACACAAGTGCACACAATAGTGTACATGTATACACTAGTGCACACTAGTTCACACGCATACACTAGTGGACACACTAGTGCACACGCATACACTAGTGCACACACACTAATGCACACGCACACACTAGTGCACACACTAGAGCACACATTAGTGCACACACATACACTAGTGCACACACTAGTGCACACGCATACACTACTGTACACACATACACTAGTGCACACACTAGTGCACACACTAGTGCACACACATACACTAGTGCACACACGTGTACACACTAGTGCACACACAAGTGTACTTGCATACACGAGTGCACACACAAGTGCACACACTAGTGCACACAATAGTGTACATGTATACACTAGTGCACACTAGTTCACACGTATACACTAGTGGACACACTAGTGCACACGCATACACTAGTGCACACACACTAATGCACACGCACACACTAGTGCACACACTAGTGCACACAATAGTGTACATGTATACACTAGTGCACACTAGTTCACACGCATACACTAGTGGACACACTAGTGCACACGCATACACTAGTGCACACACACTAATGCACACGCACACACTAGTGCACACACTAGAGCACACATTAGTGCACACACATACACTAGTGCACACACTAGTGCACACGCATACACTACTGTACGCACATACAATAGTGCACACACTAGTGCACACTAGTGCACACACATACACGAGTGCACACACAAGTGCACACGCACACACTAGTGAACATACTAGTGCACACACATACACTAGTGCACACACTAGTGCACACACTAGTGCACACGCATACAATAGTGCACACACAAGTGCACACACTAGTGCACAAACTAGTGTACATGCATACACTAGTGTACACTAGTTCACACGCATACACTAGTGCACACACTAGTGCACACACTAATGCACACACACACACTAGTGCATACACTAGTGTACACACAAGTGCATACGCACACACTAGTGCACATACAAATACACACAAGCACACACACAAACACACACACATGCACACACAAATACACATTTACACTCGTACACACAGATATACATTCACCTATTCTTAATCTTCTTCTATACACCTTGTCTACTACTGGACGTTGGGTTTGGTCTCAGTGAATAGTGTCACTGCATAGACGATACTGAGGCATTAGACAGATGATACTGGTGAATGGCCATTCGCCACTAATCTCTGTCCTTTATTTCTTCTTGCCAGTTGGTGATTCTGGAGAGATCCCTGTTGATGACATCCATCCACCGCAGAGATGTTCCTCATGCTTTCCTCCTCTTACCTTGTTGTCTACATTTCATCACTTGCTTCTGCGGTCGGTTGTTGGGCATCCGCTGTAGGTGGCCGAACCACTGAAGACTCCTTTATCTCCCCTGGTCTTAAACTGGTATCTCTCCTGTCACCTTCAGAATGTCCTCATTTCTTCTCTTGTCCTACAGGCTCACTCAAACAATATCTCTGGGGGACTTCATCTGGTATGCTTGCAGCCTTCTGATGTCCTGTTGGTTGGCTGCCCAAGTCTCTGCTCCATACAGGAGGACAGACATTACGAACTTGCGAAAGAGACACAATTTGGTCTTCTGGCTCAGAGTTTAACTCCTAACAAATTTCCTCCAAATCTTATATACTGTAGTGGCCTTCTCCAGTCTAATTCCAACATCTGTCTACCCAGAGGTATGTCCCACTTGCATGAGTGAAGCATCAAGTCTAGTTCTTCCAGTTTGTTGTCAGTGTGATAGCTTGATGACGGTCTGCTCTCCAAAGTTGAGTACCTTGGTCTTGGTTCCATTGATGGCCATTCCCCATAGGGTACAGGCTGAATCTAATTCATCCACCATGTGCTGTATCTCCTTTGCTGTTTATGCAAAAAGAGTCAGGTCATTGGCATAATATACATTCCGGATGCAAGCCGTTGCTGGTGTCTTGTTCCTATATGTGAGGAACAGTCCCCCAATGAGATGTACTCAATATTCCAGCCCCCTCCACACATCTCCATTGTCTCCTTCAAAATCCTGCCCATGACGCAATTGAAAAGGAGTGGAGAAAGGAAACAACTCCACTTACCACATTGAAATCCTCCGAGCATCCTTCAGTAGTTCTCACATGGCAACATTTCTCCGGGTACATCTCTCAAACGATGTCCGTCAGATAATTGGAGACCTTATACCTCTTGAAGATGTCTATCAGGGCGAGAGGTCCACAGAGTTATATGCTTTGTTGTCCACGAAACACAGGTGTGCTGGGGTTTGGTACTCTACAGCCTTCTCCAAAATCTGCCTTGCCACCCAGATCTGGTGAATTGTTCATTGACCATTCCTGAAACCGCATTGTGATTCTTGGAGCTGGGGATCAATGAAGGTATTCAGTCCGTAGAGAAATACAAGAAAAAGCACTTTTCATAGGACACTCAGCAGGGCAATTCCCGGTAATTATCACATAATCACCTGCTTTTCTTCTTGTGCAAGGGAATCAACATATCATTCTTCCACTCCTCTGGTACTTGCTTTGTGTTCCACACTTCTTTCAGCAGCTCCAACAGCCATTGAAACATTGCTTCTACCCAATTCTTCAACATTTCAGCCACTATTTGATCACTTCCTGCTGCCTTGCCAATTCTTCACTGCCTTCTCCACCCCCTCCCTAGTCAATTCTGGTGTGTCCGACCCGGAAATATCTTCCACATCTGCAATCACATCCTCTGTCACAGCATTCCGCACATTCAGTACTCCTTCGAAGTGTCTTCACCATCGTACCATCTTATCTTTAATATGAAGAGGTTTACCACTCTCGTCCAAGATGGCAGATATAGTTTTCACTCTGGTGACATGGAGTTGCCTACCTGCATACACATATACAAACATGTGCACACAGTTTAAGTAAGAAAAGAATAGTGTGGTCTATAAGCGGTCAAAGGTAATAGAACAGTACCAGAAAATCTCCATTGAGAGGAGGAGAGTTTGTAGGAAGGAGGAAGCTGTGGGGAACAAAGAAAGTAGACACTGAAGAGGATGTGAAGAATATTATGGCGAGTAGGATACCTTAGGCTGCTTCAATTGAGGTTAAACGTGTGTTCAAGAGTGAAGATGGTCATTCCCAGTGGTGGTTTTGGCAGATAGGGGAAGAAACTAATTCAAAATTGGTGGATAGTGGTGACTATGGACATTTTGAAATGTCGAGAAGAAAAAACATTTCGTGCAGGTTCTGGGTCATTAAGTAGTTGAAGGTTTGTAGTGCATAGCATTGAGGGGGGAATAGAGTGGATGTTGATATTATCATTGTAAAGTGTTGATTGTGAGGGGAATGAACATGGGAAGATGAGAATGATGTGTTGCATGGAATGTGCTAATCGGTGGAGGGTCAACCTGATATTGATTGTCTTACTGAGACATGGTTGAGAGGGGATGATGTCTTCAGCTAGTGGTAAGTGTTTTGGTCCTAACGTATATAGTATCAGTGAGTAGGATAGAAGTGAGATTTAGGTGGGGTTGGTCTGTTGGTTACAACATTGATACTGCGACTGGTTGATAGAGGTGGTCGCTGTACAACTCGAAGATGTGATGTGGGTGAAGTTCCCGTAAAAGAAGACTTCGCATGTATTCTTTGCGGCAGTGTGCTACTTACCGCCTCCTAGCTCTAGTCGTGACGTAGATATAGAAGAATGCGTTCATATTTTAGGGATCAGGTCGGACAGTTCAAAATGGAAGGTCAAGTGGTGGTATGTGGTGATTTCAATGTAAGATGTGGTGGGTTAAGTGATATGGATGGTGATCTAAACAGGTGTAGTGTTGACTTGGTGAAGAATAGCCAAGGTGAATTGTAGGTTGACTGTATGAGGAGTTGTGGTGTTTAGTGCTTGTGAATGGAAGACAAGTCTAGATCAGTTCACTTGTAATCAGCCAGAGAATTGCAGAGTATTCAGATCTTTGTTGTGAAGACCATGTCAGAATATGAAGAGTTGAATGGGCGTGAAGAGGGATACAGGATACCTGACAACTCTGTTCTTGTGTGGGGACATATTGGCAGATGGTATGGTACCAAATGTATCATTTGTAGCTACTGAGGACAGAAAGGCCAAACCTCGAAAAAGTTTGTTGTCCCAGAAGACTACATGTGTGGTCAGGAGGAATTTATTGGGACGTGTCCAAAAAGTTCTGGAAGTCATTAGAATGTTGGAAAAGCGAGGAAACAGGGACACGATTTCAAGTGTATGATGAGGGAGGGGTCATATGATCAGGGAGGAGGCAATTGAAATATGGAGAACTCATTTTGCTAGGGTCCTGGGGGTGATGATATTGAGGACACCAAGTTGGATGACACTATACAAGGGAAAACGTGGATCTATCAAGAATGTAATCAGCGCCTGTGTGAACCTATCTCAAGATGAGGTATCGTGGGCACTTATGTGGTCAAGAAGGATGCAGCACCCGGGCTCGATGGGGTAGTAATGGAAAATGATTCTGACAGAAAGTTTGCTTAAGGTGTGGGTAGGTATCTCTCTGACCTCCATGGTTAAAAGGGGATAGGATGTTAATGTGGGGATAAAGCCAAGTTCAGTATTAAAGTTAAATTGGAGAATGCATTTCGAGCTAAGATCTGCCACTATTCAGTGTTTGTACCGCAAGGAAAAAATATAAAAAATTGGTGAGCTCCGTAGAGTCCTCATTTAGAAAGTGTGTACAAGGCTGGATGAAGTATCGTACACTGTGTCAATATAATGACAGTGTGTATGTAAAAAAGCCATAACTAACATTGATGGTCTGTCATTCACTACACACAAGGCCTCATTATAGTTAATTGAACCACACTAACTGTATATTGTAATTTGGTGGAAGCATTAATTTAAGACGTCTAGTTTGTTATGAAATAGAGCTTAACCTAGCAATTTCCATACCCATTTGTTGTTACAGGAGCAAAAATCAATGTTTGATACTAAACATACACGTATAAACACTACTGTTTGTTCAATTTACCAATGTCACAAGATGATGTTCGTAGTGTCTGTCACTGACTGTATATGCCCATGCCAGTATCTGTCTCAACATCTGGTTTTAGGTTCTTTTCCTTCTCAGTAATTGGTATTTTGAAGGAAGACTGCTGGCACTTCTACTCCAACTGGAAACTGCAGGTATTTGAACACATTAGTAGGGTGTGGCACGGAAGTTCGGACACCATCATAATTCGGACACCCGAATTCGATCGAAGTCGAACGCACGGTCCCCATTTTTGGCTCATATGTAGAATATCTAATGTTAACACAGGATAGAAATTTTGAGGCTGTTCCGATGTTTCTTCCAGTAGTTACGTTCGAACATGTAAAGTGTCCGAAGTAATATTATTTCGGACGGAAGTCATCAATGACCGGACACCAGTTCTCAAACGCTACACAAGGCGATTTAACCACTTATTATTCCATGCACTTGTAGATACACTTCTGCTCTAACCACAGTGAAAGTTAGAAGTCAGTATCTGAAGAAATGAGCGAGAACGGACACATTGAAGTAAACGTCCGGAAGTCATCATAATTCGGACACCTGCTATAACCCATTTTGATCATAATTTTCCTCCGATTTAGGATATGAAGGAAATTTTAGACCACCTAACCTTGTCTCCGTCTTAACAGAAGCATATGAAAGTCTCTCATGGCTCGACAGCTCGAGCTGTGTGGAGTCACGAGCGGGATTATATATTTTAAATTAATTAATTTCCGGAACGTGATTGCAATTGTCTGGGATTTGATTCTGCGCGCGTCTTTTGTTCTGTGTTCCGGAACGCACAGTGCTGAAGACCAGTGTTTCCTACGGTTGTTTTCTTGCTTCTTCTTGCTGATGTGAAACTGTAGGAGAATCGCTCCTGGTTGTGTTGTGTCCTTTGCGTTGCTAATGTGCCATTTTACGAAAATTTATGTCCGAATTATGATGACTTCCGGACGCTTACTTTAATGTGTTCGTTCTCGCTCATTTCTTCAGATACTGACTTCTAACTTTCACTGTGGTTAGAGCAGAAGTGTATCTACAAATGCATGGAATAATAAGTGGTTAAATCGCCTTGTGTAGCGTTTGAGAACTGGTGTCCGGTCATTGATGACTTCCGTCCGAAATAATATTACTTCGGACACTTTACATGTTCGAACGTAACTTCTGGGAATAACATCGGAACAGCCTCAAAATTTCTATCCTGTGTTAACATTAGATATTCTGCATATGAGCCAAAAATGGGGACCGTGCGTTTGACTTCGATCGAATTCGGGTGTCCGAATTATGATGGTGTCCGAACTTCCGTGCCACGCCCTACCGTCATGTGAGTAATTATCATATAAATCCCTAAGTAAGAGGTCATGTACATATGTACTGCATGTATTGTATGAACAAGTGAAAAGCTTTCGGACAGGCAGGGTAGACTACATAATGCATAATAGACATCATCACAGTTAGATAATCTAAAGTATTCAGCATCTGGAACACAGTTTGAGTGGTACCATTGGTCACAGACTGGATTTCTTTAAAATTCGTTCTTACGGGCTTTTCACACCTAACACACAGGTATTTATAGGTCGGTCCAGAGTTTTGTTCACTGTCTTCAACAGATATAGACAAATTGCAC
>OZ026563.1:2902939-2922939 GCA_964020155.1 Chondrilla cf. caribensis
GTACAAATAAAACCCTCCATAATACGAGTGTGCATACTGCACATAGGATGTTACAGTATAAATACACATTAGGAGGACAACCAACAACAAGAAGACACATACTCTACAGACAGGTTCCTTGTGGTGAGACGGAACAGTTTCTGCTGCATGTCATCAATAATTGATTACTGTCACTACACACAGCATGACAGTGCCTACTACATCACCCTGGCATTGTGAATCACCATGACAACTCAACATACATAAATTGAGGGCTATTTAAGTTTACGTGTTAAGTCGCTTTGGTAACATAAAATCGCCATGACAACTAAACATATGTTATTCTCATCCTTTAATATGGCTATACAAGGAGATGTGCAAATTCTCAGAATCAGCTGTCACTAGAGGAATACTAACAGGAAAAGAGGATGTTCAGAAAAGAACAAGAGAAAGAACAATTTTCTCTAAGGTCACTATTTTCCTTGGGATAATATCAGTGGCAGCATTTCAAGAATGTAAGTAACTTGGTACAATAGTGTACCAGCACTGTGCACACAGTGGGTAAAGGACATGTGGTGTGCCTAATTCATATCAAACAATACACATACACAGGTATGAATAGTATATTCTAACAGACATATTGTAGAATATAAAATGGATTATATTGTACTGCACATGTGGCCTAGGCCTTATGTCTATCAATATCACTATGTGTATACTACTTTACTACGTCAGTCCACATTGACAGGGACAATATGTGTCACTGTTAATGCAAAGGGGGTCAGATGCGAACATTACAAACACCATCATTCGTACAGATAATGCTAAATGTCGTGATCACAGCACCTGTCAACAAACATCACCACCTTGTGGATGTGAACAGGTTTATTCTGATGTATGTTCCCATTCTGGGGTCTACACCATGGACTATGGGTGTGGACCCGTCACTGCTCATGCGACATGGAAGAAAACTGGACTATCTTCCAGAGAAGATTCAATAGAGCAGTTGGATTCTATCGAAATTGGACTGAATATGCCAATGGATTTGTAACCCCCGAGGAGAATACTGGATGGGATTCAACAACATCCACTGCATGACAAACACTTAATTATCCTGGAACTAAACTGAGGGTGGAGTTAGGAGACTGGGAAGGTATGTCTTACTATGCTAAATACTCCCAGTTTATAGTTGGAGACAATAGTACTAACTATAAATTAAACAATAAACAGTGTCGGGATACAGCGGAAATGATACTGTAGAGGCTCATAGTTGCATAGATGATAATATTAATACGAAATTCTTGAGCAAGGCACAACTAGTAATTCATCAAATGCAGGACATTTCGACCCGGGGGCAGGCCGAGGACATCACCTGTCACTACATCATCATCATGTTATTGTAACCAATCCACTCCTTACAGTTGTTTATCTCCAAATTTTGTAACTCATCCCATCATATCACAACACTTTGCTATCACCCCGATGTTATAAATAGCCACCTCTCACCTCACCCCCTTACCCTGTACGCAGTTGACAAAGACCCTCAGGATGCAAAAGGGTTACATGGGCTAATTTCAAACCTTGTGAAGGGTCCTACTCCTTCAAGGTGGCTGAAATGAAGCTGAAGTTTAACTAGAAGAGCTCATGATTCAGAAAATTGTGCTAATCACTCTGTGTGTGCATTCCCATATGTACTACGTACATGTACACACTTGCATCTACACATACAATACATACACATACATGTACATTATACTTTGATACTCATAACACAATATATACCTCCACATGTATTATAATATGCAGTTAGTGAAAATAATGACAACATTCAATAATTACAAATTGATCACAAATTAGCACTCTCAGGACGGTCATAAGTTATGGCACTGGAATATAGAGCACATACGCACATAGGCACATCACACCCTACATGATACTCAGTGACATAATATATCCCAATATGTATGGTGAAAGTGATATTTCCTTTGAAATAATCTCAACTATTAAACAAACTGGCTGTTGACTTGTATAACAGTGTAACTTTCCTATATTATGATGGAAATTGAATATAAAATGACTTCCAATGTGACCGGCACATACATACCTTAGCAACATGACAGCTTGGGAAAAATACGTACTAGCTGTAGTATGAACAACTGTTACTGCATTAACACAATGGTGGGAACCCTTACCACCACACAAGGAATACGTTAACACTCACAGACACGGATCCTTGAGGTGAGTTGTTGTCCTACAACACACAACCACTAACCAACCATTGAAATAGCATGAATCCTGGCATATTCTACTTTCACTCTCATGGCAATGTAAAATTACCATGGCAACTCAACATACATCAACCTCATCCTCAACTTCAGTTATATAAGGAGATGGGTGAATTCTCAGAATCAGCTATCACTAGAGGAATACTGACAAGAAGAGAGTGGAAGTTTAGAGAAGAACAAAAGAAAGAGCAATATTCACTAAGGTCACTACTTTTCTTGAGATAATATCAGTGGCAATGTTTCAAAAATGTAAGTTACTTGGAACATGGACTGTGTGCACAGTGGGTATAGGGCATGTGGTGTGTGGTTGATTCACAACAAACACTACACACACAGGTGTATAATATTTACAGAATATTCCATCATACGTACATAGCGTAAAATAAGAATAAAAATGTACTGTACTGTACATGTGGGCTATTCTAGGTATTGTATCTTTCTACGTACACACATGCATATACCATTTCTAGTAAAATGTAACTTCAATTGGTTTAGGTGGCAATCGAATACTACACGTACAGGATGTACTAAGACTAAACTAACTCAATATAACTTAATATTTCCTAAATACAAATCTTCTCACTGACACATTCACTGCACATTAAACACTTAATTAATACATTGAAACAAAACATAATCTAACATTCAGTTTTATACACCTTGTAAGCTATGCTAACTGTCAAGATACCTGTCCAACTCTTCCATGTGGATGTGAACAAGTACATCAGGAAGTATGTTCACGTTCTGGAGTTTGCACTATGGACTGTGGGCGTGGACGCTTCACTGCTCATTGTGACATGAGAGGAAACTGGACCGTCTTCCAGAGAAGCTTCAATGGGGGAGTTTAATTCTATCATAAGTGGACAGAATATGTTAATGGATTTGGAAAGCCCAATGGAGAATACTGCATGGGACTTGACAGCATCCCCTGCATAACAGACACAAATCCAGCATGGAACTAAACTAAGAGTGGAGTTAGTACTACCATCTCTATCCCCAGAACCAAGAATTCAGTCATACCATACAAATCATCCAGAAACAATGACATGTGTTTGCAAGTATGTACATGTGTATGTGTGAGGAGCTGGTAGCTAACCTTTTGATGGGAGTATCACTTTCTGAGCAGTAGCAGGGAGACCTAACAAGTATCTGGAAATGCATCTATCCACTGCAGGAAACTTCTCGCCTGTAAAGTCATCCTAAAACAAGACATACATCTGATTGGCGTGCATACTGTCTGCTAAAATACACCTTTGGAGCCAGTTTATATAATATGGCTATGTACCTATGTATGTTAAAAACAAACACAGCAATCACTTCTCCATACTCACTTTATACCTTCAGGAATAGATATTTGTCGACCTGGAAGTTCCTCCACATCTTTCATTAAAGCAAAGTTGGGACTGAAAGAATGCAAACTGAATAGCTGATGTACGAAGTTATTCAAGAGTTTCTATAGAAGTGATAATTGATCGCCAGAGACAATCAGCTATCACTATTCTGCACTGGGGCACAGTACTTACTATCAGTGCTGGTCAACATAGTGTACATGAGCTAGGGCTGAGAGGCTGAGAACAATACGTACAGTCGAACTCATAACACAACTTCTACAGGCGAACACACCTACCTGGAAATCAAACCTTTCATCACAGTTGAACGCTAGTACAAATTTTCCCAGATAATTACCTAGAGCTTTAACACACTCAGATTTTCCTGTTCCAGCCGGGCCAAACAGTGAACCACACAGTCTTTCTTTGAGAACCCATGTCATTGTAAGGTAAAGATAATCAGTAAGGGGAGCCTGAACAAGCTTCTCCTGGACACCCAGATACTCAAAGTCATAGAAGAGGTTAGCATTTACCATGCTGATGGTCAACTGTTGCTGAAGATTGGATTGCTTTGGGTCAAAGTACAGCCTCATTTGATAGAGCCATTCAAATTGTTTAGAATCAGTTACCCATCTCTGATCAGTGAGCGTGGCATGTTCTGATGATACACCAGTTCAGTAATCTAAAAGAGACAGTGTTGAAACATACATGTGAAGTGGATTAAAATGGTACACATTATGAAATTTCTTACCAAATTAAAGTTTCTCCTATATAATATGAAGGCATGGTTGCTCCTGTAGTACTGAATCTGCTAGAACATTCATTGTCCCATTGACAATTCGCAATACTCTCTCCAGCGGACTAACATCTTGACTTTATGCTTGAATGAGGCAAGTTCAACATTAGCAGTCGGTATAATGTGCACTGTTAAATCAACAACTTGAGCCTACAGAGAAAAATCCAACCTCCGTATCATTTTAAATGTTAAATTGACGTACAGTTTACACCTGTTATTCAAGAGTTTCTATAGGTTGTTCTTGTCCTTTTTCCACCATTCTGTTTGTCCAATATAGTAGTCATATGACAAAAGTTCTACTCTAGCTGCTAGCCTGGGGCATTTATTGCACACGGGTGGCTCACTGATTCTGGGGTCCAGCGATTCGATTGGTCGAAACAAGGTGTAAAAAGTACAATAGTTAGACCCTATACTTTTCTTCACCCACACAAAGGGTGAAAGCAGAGACTAGCAGCTAGACTAATATCTGCAGTGCTCTGCCTCTGTAGTATCAGTCTATGAACATGATGATACCCCCCATCAAATCAGGCCAGATGAACCTCTCCAGGATGCTCAGGTCCATCTCCTAAAAAGTCTGAACGATTCTTTGGGAATGAAACAACATGCAACAAAGGAAAAAAGAGAATACAAAGCAATGGTTGAGACCCTGGACTTCTTTCCAGCCATCTAGTCACTACCAAGAGCTACAAATGATACTTTTTATTGAATTGCATCACTTTATGGTGCTCAGTCAATCATGCCTTGTTACAGTAAGCTCATTATGAATCTATTGCAAGAAGTACTTGAAAAGTCTCCAGGAGTAACAGACATTCACACAGGATCCAGCAGATAGACACAAAGTGTCTGATTTCTAACATTTCTTATACACAAACTACCAAATTAGTAGTGAGTGTAATCAAGAGAATTCCAATTTACGAGAAAAACGTCAGAGGATGAATCAGCCAAAAGAAGTTGCAACTGGTTATCCAACATGACTCCAGACTCAGGCATAGCACATGGGTAGGCCAACCAATGGTCAAGACTGCAGCTCTTCATGTGCTTACAACTAGCACCAGCCGGCAGGGTCAAGAGAAGGCGAAGATACTTCCTTAACAAAGTGAACAGCAACTGTAACCTATTATGATCTGAACACTAAGAGAAACAAGAGGTCTACACTGACTGATTGAGAAATACTTGCTGATAATAACAATACTGGTGCGTATAATATTATAACACACACTGCTATGGTATTATAATGCCAATGAACAATAATTACTGTGCATTCCTACCATGGCTAAACACAAACTATTTCAAATCACAGACAATGACATCTTTGCCACTTGAGTGTCCAGCAAGGCTGGTGCTGTGGACCACTGCCCAATCCTTCCAAA
This sequence comes from Chondrilla cf. caribensis, assembly GCA_964020155.1. Lineage (NCBI taxonomy): Eukaryota > Metazoa > Porifera > Demospongiae > Chondrillida > Chondrillidae > Chondrilla > Chondrilla cf. caribensis. Next base: position 2,908,698 of record OZ026563.1, read on the forward strand.
ATGCTAGATAGTATCTCATAGCGAGTGAAATATCTAAAGAGTTCATCATCGAGCAGTTCAAGAAGGGAAATAGGAACCTAATTAGCAGGTCACAATTCCTATGACATGAATCGAATGGACTGTGGCATTACAGGCAAAGTGCATCATACAATTCACATATGCTCACTGCAAAGTCATGTCCATCTGTAGGGACGCACTGTACTTAATAACAGGACAAAAAATTATTCAGGCTATATATAAGGGTATTTCAGATGTTATGAACTCTTCCATTGATCTAATGACTGAAATAGACTAAGTTGGAATTGATTGTAGGGATCATAGATTATAATGTGTATTAAGTCGATGCCACCGTACATTATCTCAGAAAACAGCTTAATCAGACTGAAAAGCACTTCTCCATAAATCATATTGATGATGCCCCTTACAAGTTACCCTACTCTGCCTCACAACTACTATAGTCATACTATGAACCTCTTCATAAAGGACACCCTAGTATTGGTACTGTACCATTATCTGTCCATTGTAGGGAGGTCATCCACTGATCAGAGGTGAAATGCAGTATTAGTATAATATGGACGTCTGCCTTCAAATCCTGGGAAAGTGTCCTTTATTGTGAGGATAAGTATGTAACTACTAACATACATAATTACTAGCTAGAGTATTACGATCTATTCTAGGTGTAAAAGAGATATAAAATGGTCCTATTAACAATGCACATATCAGCGGCCTAACCAAAAATGTCAGTGAGGTACTTTTTTCCGTCAGTAAAACTTGTGTGTCTTACATGTAGACTCTACAACAACATCATTGTCAATGGTTTCCATGATCACATACTTGTATATAGCCATACCCTGCCATTTTCTGAATTAGCCCAAACCACGGGCCACCTGCAGTAACTCGCTTTAAACTGAGTTCGACTCAGGTTCGACCCGCTTTATGGCATCCATGTGAAAAGGGTAGTAGTCTATATAGTCACCTGCTAGTACTGTGGTGTATACGTTAGTTTAGTGTCTACGATGATACTGTGGTACCTTAGGATTCTCCGTGTGCATGTGCAGATTGAAGTTTGGCATGAGTTTATTCATGAATTAAGGTCACTTGAATGGAATGGATATTCTCATGAAGGGCATACCCTTGGTTCCTTCAAATGAAAAAGGTAGGACAACCAATTATAGTTAGAGATATTAGCATGCCCATAAACGCCTATGGCCAAGAAACTAGAACTCAATATGAATAGAATTCTTATACTGGGACCATAACGCAGACCTTAATTCGGAGAAATTATTATAATTATATGTTGACTTTACAGTCAATCAGTGATCATTTACGAATGAATGGGGCTTGTACCATGGTGCTTGGGTGTTTACTTTGATGTGGTAGAGTGTATAATCCACTAATACACATCATTAATATTCACGAGGTGTATTATTATTATTATTATAATTATTACTAATGTTTGCCAGATACTCTTGTCTGAAGCTAGCTTTTGTAAGAACGTGAGGTCTGCTTCCCATTGCAGCTTGAGTTGGTGTTTACTGAGATCGGCTCTGATGATATCGAGGAGGTTTGTCTGGTGTCGGCCTCGTCTCCCTTCGTACTTTGTAGCATAAGTCACAGCAAATTTCAAAGCTAGTTGAGCTGGTGTGTCTGATGGCATGTGCAATATGTGTCCCAGCATTCTCACTTGTGCTTCTGTAACCCTCTCCGATAGTGGGCAGGTGGTATGTGTGTATGTACAATGTCATATTGTTTTGTTTATTTATGTGTTTGTGTGTATTGTGTGTGTGTTGTTTTTTGTGTATGTGTGTGTATCATGACCTGACAAGGTAACCTCATTCACCCACCCTGCAAACCAGGTCATATAACAGACTATACCAAATGTAACACAGTAGTCCTACAGTAGGTCACATACGTATGTAGGTAAGATCTAACAATCAACCGTAAATGGAGAAATCTATCACAACCACAGCTACAGGTGCTATGGCAACACTGTCACCACATGACAACGCCAAGGGGAAACCTGAACCACAGTCAAAACACTGCCACTGTGACATTAAACAACGAGGCGCAACAATATAAACAAACAGACATTTGGGGGAAACAATTCTACTGAGAAGCGCATTGAGCTTTTAAGTACTGCCCTAAACCAAACCCAGCCAAGCACAAAACACAGCCAACATAACTGCAGCAATAATATGCCTGGAATAGGAATGTTAGGTATATAATCTTAATTTGTAGCAAATGCTCAAACTGCATATTATTACCCATACCATCCACTATGAATTATTACCTTTATTAATCCCATTTATGCTGCATTTTTGAAATTGATGTCAGATTTTCAGTTGAATTGAAAGTACACCTGTTTTTTTTCTGAACTCTTGTGTTCAGACACGTTCACTGGTGTCCAAATCTCACCTCCATTACCTGTGTTCTAATTTGTGTTTGTGCATTGCTTGTATTGATATTGTAAACATGAAATTTACACGTGGAATAGGGTTAGTACGTATGTGTTACTTTGTGAACCATGGTATTTGAATGAGGTTTACTGCTAGTGTTTGTCAATGAGATGTACAATTTCTTTACCAACTGTGTAGGTTGTGTTGGATGGAATGGAAAGATATCACTGATGCATTTAGAGGATAATACCAGACACACTGGTCTAATGTGGTGTTAATTAAGGTTTGTTTTCTAGCTGCCAATAAATGTTGATTCGAGTGGGTCTGTTAATGCCAAGGTTTCGACAAAGTGGCACAAAGAACTCCAAATCAGTTGTGAAACCAAGGGTAGAATCTCACAGGCTGAACAAATCCATCTCTGTATGTTGGTATGTAAGGTGCTATCATCGTGAAGACCTAATGGAGAGACCAAATTGAACATGAACTGATGAAAAGTAAGAATAATGTTTCACATATCTGCCATGTATACATTTCATTGTGATATGCATGTATATATGTATAATATATATTATATAGAGCATCTTGAAAGCCATGTACATACATAGGAAATGGCAGTGCTCAGTAGAAAATTACCTTTTTTCTGAAGTGGAAGCAATATAATATGTTCCGATGCTTTCATTTGTGATGTATACATATATACATACCTATTTTATATCCACATTTGTATAGGCTGTTAACAGTATAAATTTAGATGTTGTAATGACATAAGGTAAGGTCCAAGTGTCCTTGTGGAAAGGTTACACTGTATACGTATATGTTACAGTTCATACATATGTACAGTATGTACTGTATAGCACATACTGTATATGAATGAACAGTAACGTGTTCATATCTATGTTTATTTGGAAGGGTATTTCAGAACAGCTTGCCTTTCTTTATTACTCAGTCTGAGACAGTTGCACAAAATCTACACAAGCTATATATTATCAAGCACTTTTTTGGTTTGGATCAGTCGGTGGAAGGGAGCCCTCCTATTGTGAGTGGTAGAAATCATTCACTTCTCAATGTGCTTTGCGCTCCTATGCAAAGAAGCTCTAGTTGATCATTGTTTCTATCTTCATGGTATTTCTTGTGCAGAATGCAGCACAAAGTTTCGGCCATTGGGTATCGATCACAGGCATTGCTATTTGGGCCACTACTGGCACTTGTGGAGGGAGATGGAGTTTGCACTGTATACTGCCACGAGAAATTGGTTTCCGAAGCAAGTACGTAATACCTCAGTAGGGCTGTTGCAATAACATTACATTATAACAGACTTCATTGTACTCTTGTGTTCATGTAGCACATCTTCCAACTCCTTCTACAATATCCTTTTTGTTGAGTGAATACTCTTCAAAATGAGCATCTGGTATTATATCTTTGAGAGTAATTTTCAATGGTAGTATTCATTACTAAAGAGATATTGTTGTATTTCCATACCCATTTGTTGTTACAAGAGCAAAGGTCAATGTTTGCAAATAGAAAATACCAGTTTATGTACATACCTTAGTAACAATCATAAATATTGTTTGTTCAATTTACCAATGTTACATGGAGCTGATGCTTGTAATAGTGAATGATACTGGCTGTATACGCCCTTACCAGTAACTACACTACACCTGTGTCTCGACATCTGGTTTTAGGCTTTCTTCTGTCTCATGTAGTAGCTGTTTTTTTCTGAAAGAAGACTGCTGGCACTGTTCTACTCCACCTGGAAACTGCAGGTATTTGAACACATTAGTACCATCATGTGAGTAATTATCATATATAAATGCCTAAGCATGAGGTCACGTATATATTGTATGCATGTACCTGAAGCAGGCAAGACTTCCGAATGTGTGTTTACTGCCTGTGTGCATGTAGCTTCCAGCGCTGGTACATTATGTACGTATGTTAAGTTATTTTCATGTAGCTAGGAAGCTTTTTCTGCATAGGCTTGACATAGAATAAGTATACTTATGTATGAGATGATATGTATATCAGAGTCTGCTTTCATGAGAGTCTGTTTTCATGACGTATTTTCAAGAATGTGATGTTGGATCCATCAAGGTACACACACACACAAAAAAAAAACAGGCACATAAATATACACACGTGTGCGTACATATTGTGCATATACAAACAAACACACAGACACAAACATACACATACACACAAATGCACACACAAATACACACAAACACAAACACATGTGTGCACATGCTGTACACACTTGAACACACACACATACACACACATGCACAAACACACACGCACAGCACATACACACACATGCAAAAACACACATGCACAGCAAATACAAACAAATACACACGCAAAATTACACTCAAGCACACACACACACACAGCAAACACAAGAAAATATGCCCAAAATATCACACTCAAGCACACAATTTTTTTACACACTAACACACACACACACACACCAAGCACACACACACACACACACACACACAAGCCCTCTCCCCCCACACTCACACAAACGGGCATATGCACAGGTACAGTATACACAATAATCATGCATGTCCCCACTGCACCACCTCCCCACACACAAACACACACATAACAAACAACACACACATATACTCACACTCATCACAATTAAAAATTGTGATTTTCTTTCCAACACAGAGACCCTCCTAAGTATGCATACTTCTGCTTAGACTAGAACAAATCGTTCACAGTTCCTTCAGTGTATTTAATTCAAATTGCAATTCCATCCTAGCATGTGTAAACATACTTTAATTGCATTCCTATAAAAAGACGTAGGAATTTTTTTGTTATTATGCAGTGTATGTATATGACATACCCTACATAGCATGAAAAGGACAGCTAGGTGGTTGGCTGTTGACCTGGTAGTGTGGGGCTAGCTTACTCTCATACCAATCATTCTAGTCTTTGTTGATAGACAGATAATACAGCTAAGTTACAAGTAGACTCTATTACACACACACACACACACACACACACACACACACATATATATATATATATATAATATACTGTATATATATATTATATATGTATATATGTGCTAGATTCTCTCTCTCTCTCTCTCTCTCTCTCTCTCTCTCTCTCTCTCTCTCTCTCTCTCTGTCACACACACACACACACACACACACAAACACACACACACACACACACACACACACACACACACACACACTAGGTGTACACACACATTACACTTCTCTATTCCACCACTCCCTGGTGGTGAGGGCTTCATACCGGTGAAACAATCACAGTCACTAAGAGAGACAGTGTCCTGCAAACAACACAATATATTTAATGTATATAATTGTGTCTTCAAGACATGGAGCTATTATGGGAATGGTCAACTGACATGAAAGAATGCATAGCAGAGATGGAAAAGAATAGCACTGGGTGGTGAGCTCATGAAGGTCAAGAAAATGACAACAGACTGTTAGTAGAAGGGAGGGGCAAAGAGGTTGTTAGTGGAGGCAGAGGACAACCAGGATGTTAGCAGAGGAGGAGGGGAAACTGGTTGTTAGTAGAGGGGGAGGGGCAAACAGGCTGTGAGTAGAGGGGAAGGGAAACAGACTGTGAGTAGAGGGGAGGGGAAACAGACTGTGAGTAGAGGGGAAGGGAGATAAAGGCTGTGATCAGTAGGGGAGAGAGGGGGAAACAGGTTGTTGGTGGAGGGAGAGGAGAAAACAGGTTGTTAGTATAGGGGGAAGGGAAAACAGGATGTTAGTAGAGAAGGAGGGGCAAACAGGATGTTAGTATAGGGGGAGTGGCAAACAGGATGTTAGTAGAGAAGGAGGGGCAAACAGTATGTTAGGAGAGGGGAAGGGGAAAAAGGCTGTTAGTAGAGGGGAGGGGCAATGAGGCTGTTAGTACAGGGGGAGGGGGAACAGTATATTAGAAGAGGGGAAAGGGAAATCAGGCTGTTAGTAGAGAGGGAGGGGCAAACAGGCTATTAGTAGAGGGGAGGGGCAATGTGGTTGTTAGTAGAGGGTGAGGGGAAAAACAGGATGTAAATAGAGGGGAGGGGCAATGTGGTTGTTAGTAGAGGGGGGCGGGGGGACAACAGGATGTTAGTAGAGGGTGAGGGGCAAACAGGCTGTTAGAAGGCGAGGGGCAAACAGTTTGTTGGTAGAGGGGGAGGGGCAAATACCTTGTGACTCCGTCCCTTGGATGCAACCCTACTCAAGGTATGTATGTAAATCTCCAAATCAACCTACTGGTAGTGACCAGTTGATATTGGAAACTTTCTTCTCATGTTCTCCAGCAGGAACAGCTCCTATACTATTTTCAATGACCATCAAAAGGAGTCTCCATGTACCAGGGTAGTTCTTCCCACAGTGATCATCCCTCCAGCGTCTGAGAGCTAGTACTCCCTTGTCACCTCACAGCATGCAATAGAAATATCCCAGTTGCTCAGACTTCAGACCCAGTGGACTGGTATACAAGTTCCAATTCAGATGCTCCTGTAATACTTTAATGAGATCTTCATCGGATGGTGTATGGTCTACAGAACAAGACCAGTAATTGTAACAGTTGAAGTTATTAATAAACTTAAATTCAAACTCATTACAGTCATTTGAATGGATTTGAAATGTGGCACAGGGAAGACCCATAGCATTGGCAATTACCACCAAGGATTATCAACATGCACAAAGTTAATACTAATACACGAGACAATAAAATTGGAAAAGTATTGCTCTGTGTGCAATTAGGACAAGAAGGTGAAAACCACTGTGACAGTAATTCCCTCAAGTGTGTGCAAGGTCACTTTCTGAACCACTTCCTTCATATATGTTCATTTCTAATGAGTCAAGGGAGACTCACTAGTATAGCTGCCTCATTGTAATTGAATCAGTAGATAGCTAGTAGACATCAATTCCATACTTAGGGGTACGATTTTATCTAATCACTAATGGTTTAGACCAGTACACTGCAAACAGTCCCACACATATTTAGCCCCTAAACACCTGTGATCGTATAGTTGATCTGTGATCGTATAGTTGATCTGTCATCTACACACGTACATTGGTGTCCAGAAAGACAATTAACTATTACACTTAACTATTACAATTAACTGGCATTATCTATATTTACTGGGAGCTTTGATGGTAGCCCACTGGGCCATAGTGGCTTCCCCAGTCTATGGTCTAAATAAGTCTACCTAACCTAACCTATAATAAAGAGTGCAAGTATAATATGTCGGTGCAATGGCAGCAGTAGGGATCGCATACGTTAAAAATTGCAATAACGATAGATGCTGATCAGCGATCCATCCGGACAAGTACATTTTTATGAATATGAGTACAAGGACGGGACTCAATATTCGACAACGGCAAACTTGCGGTCCACATACACGGACAGCAGTCAGTTTTATACTAACGTGGAGTGCCTTATCTGATAGAGTATCAGGTCACAGTGAGTTTATATCCTCCAGATTATTCAACCAGAGAAAGGCAACCAACTGATGGGATGCAAACAAAGAACATAATAGTAACAACCTGCGAGCATGCACGCGACGAGAAACCAAATGCACGTGACTGACACCTGACCACCACGTGGTTGTCGTAGTACCGCGAGCCCCCGAGCTTGACTAACTTAGCAAATTAAATGAACGAAGTAAACGCGACTAGGAGACGGCAGAATGAGGATTTGAGCTAACAGGATCTAAGTATTGGAGCTACCAGGGTCTACTACTCAAGAGATGGTCGAATTCTATATCAGGTTCTTCAATCATAGACCCCGTTTGGCTACATTGTCTTACGGTAATTTGTCGAGTTGAATCATAGATCCTACTGGTTAAACGCAGTCTTCTCGTGTAAGTTGGCCAAGTAAGTCCACGTTCGCCCTGTATCTTTTCCTTCTTTCTATAGACTGAACTGAGTGGAACTCTATATTATACCCACATGTTGAGATCTCCAATCATTGCAGACTGTACTGAGTAAACCTCTATAATTTACCCACATGTTGAGATCGCCCCACCATTGTGGTCTGTATGGAGTGAACCTCTATAATATACTCACATGTTGAGATCTCCCCATGCATCGTTGTAGGCAGTATTGAGCAAACTTTCATGGTGTGAACGTACATTGAGATCCCCCTGAGTTCTTACTCCTCCAGATGCTAAAACTTATGACACTGTAAAGGGGTTTCTGCTAATTCACATGAACTTCAATGACAACACACTAACCCCAGTGTTGAGCTGAGTCGTTTCCAAATGTGAAAGCCTGTGATCCCCTGGATTTTTGCTACTTGTGCCAGCCTCCGTGTGTTCACTTGGATTGTTACCAACTATGAGCCCAGTTGACACAATTAGATAAATATTATACCCACAATCCATGTACAGGAGAACACATAAGCACATCCAATTAATATAGAACAGAAGGACCCTTCTGGATAGTAATCTTTAAGTTCAATGAGGAGAGGTATGTATAGAATGTGTAGACTTTTGTAGATAACATAGGCTATTGTGGATTACAGAGTTTACAACTCAGGGGTAGCTGAGGATATTGTAGGCGCTGTATGCATATCATGCTGACTGGTGTGAGTCACAAAGACACTGTAGATCACAGACAGATTTTGACTACACAGACCATAGATTTTACAGACTTGGTACAGACTGGTGTTGATAGTACAGCTTGATATGTTATGTATCGTCCATGGTATCATACAGATTTTGGTGAATTGCACAATATTTATTATTGATATTCAAGGACCTGCTGTTGGTCAACAAAGGCTGTGATGGACAAATTTGTATTGGGACAGAGTTTGGTGTTGTGTGAGATCATAGAAGAAGATGGAAAAGGGCATTGCCCAGATCAACTTGGAAATTTTCAGGCAGAAGACTCATCCCTTCTAGAAGGCATTATTGAGCTGGATCGTAAGGTACTGTGTAGTGTACGTATGTACATATTGTCCTTACTGTCTTATTGTAATATTATACATATATATCATATTTTCTTCCAGATACAAGAAAAAGTACTTTTTGGACTACCTTAACTATCTTCAGCTGCTTGGAATTGCCTTAGCATTGATGATAATTCCATTTCGAGCAGCTACAACCTGGTGTGCTTCCACTGGATTAGGCTACTGTGCTCTTCCTGTGGGCAATGTCACAGATATAAGCCATCAATGCATTACAGCTTCTCAAATCCAATGGATATTTGCTTCCTTGGCTTATCTTGCTAACTCTTTGCTCCTTCTGGAATATGTGTCATTATTTCGGTGAGTGTTATTTCATATATGCACAAACTGAAAGACTAATATTTTTCTTTCATTAGGCCTGGAGAGTGTAGCTGCTTCACAAATCATTATTTTGGTCAATATATTCCGTTGTAACTCTTTTGGTTCTTTTAGGATGAGACATGTAGACATGTACAATTCCTTAGTATGAACCTTCTAGTCAAAATGTCTGGAAGACAAGGGAAATAAACTAATGACCACTGATCCCATTTTCATGGGTCTGAAAACTCATTAATAAGCTACCTACATACATATGTCCAAAAAGTAGTGGGGCATTAGATGTGGCTTATCCATAATATTACCCATAACAAGCTAAGTAAAATTATTATTCTAGTTTATCTGCAGTGGAAATCCCTTCCAATGCACTAGATAACTTCATGTACACTACTGCACAGTCTCCTAATCAGATTGCCCTTATTATAACAAAAATGATCCTGCTTTAAATGTGGTATCTTTTTTCCTTTCTGCAGAATGACCGGCATTTATGTGAGGATCATAGTGGAAATCATCAAGTCAGACATTGTCAAGTTCAGTGTTCTCTATGGCATATTTCTATTGGTCTTTGTGGGTTCATTTTACTTTGGACTCAGAGCAGGAGTGACTGTTAAGGATGATGGACAATTAGTGTCTGATGTCGGTGTGTTCCCACTGGAAGCATTGTGAGTTAGTAAAGTTATTATTAGAATGTCTTTCAATATGTACTATTTTAACCACCCCACACTAATACGTTATGTACTATACACAGAATTATTGTAATTATTGACATATTTTTCACAGTACATTTCACTTGTCAGTCATGCCTGATTAGTAGGTCTAATATCAACTGTAGGTTTTAATCAATGGTAAGGTTTGAATTGAGTGTTCTCTTATATTATAGGTATCCGTGGCACATACTATTTACTGGTGTGCGTATATTGCTTGAATCAGGGAGTGTTGTGGATTATTTCTCCTCTAATGACACCACTGGAGAATATATTGGATATCAGTAAGTACACCTCATTGTTCAGTTTTGTAACTCCTCCCATGCGCAGGTAGGACATGTCAACATCCAACTGTTGACATGTCATACCTGCGTGTATTGTAAAGCTGTCATGAGGTGAATTCTTTCTTTTTCTTTGTAGGTGGCTCTCCATTGTTCTTTACCCGCTTTTCTTGTTCATTGTGATCATTGTCCTTCTCAACATCTTGATTGCTCAAATGAGTGATTCTTATTCCAAAGCACATGAAGATGTGGAAGGAACATTTGCCATGGCTAGAGCTAGGATTGTTGCTCGCTTCTTGAAAGGAAATGTTTTATGGTACGTCCCTGAAGGATTTGTTAAGCGATGATTGGAGAAGAACAAAACAATTCCATGGTTCCTGAAGGTAGGCTGACATGAATGTGCTATATCGGATGTGTATGCACACGTGCGCACGCGCGCGTGTGTGTGTATTGTTTGCTGTGTGTGTGTGTGTGTGTGTGTGTGTGTGTGTGTGTGTGTGTGTGTGTGTGTGTGATGTGTATCTGTGTGTTGTGTGGATGTTTACATGTCATGTATTGATGGCTTGCTGATTCTTATGGATGTAAAATCAACAGTGTTTATTTAGGCTTATATGGTACATATTTTAATATAATAAAATATATTATTATAAGTGCTATATATGAAAGACAAAAAGGTGCATGCAGGGATGACTTGTATAAAAAGCGACAGGACAAAGTAGGGATGGTTGGAATGAGAGACATGACATAGAACATAGCAATCCCGGCATCTACACCAGACATTGTACTGTATTATGCATCATGTACATCCTATACTGTTGATTGTAGGGGATTGTATGCGACTATAGCATTCAGAATGTTTGCCCATTCCAACCAGCAAATGTTTAGTACATTTGAATGGGTAGATTCTCATACGACAAACAATCACATTTGAGTTCCATGGATTTGCACTGTTACATGTACATTCTGGCAATATAGGGCATGAATGAAGCATTGAAGTTTAATTGTCTATAATTATAATAATAATATTATCATTGTACTTTTAATTCATATGGTGGTCAATGGTCATACATACAGTAACTCATGCAGGTTAAATAAAATAATGCTGTACACTCAGCTTTGTTATTATTGCCAATTACAAAAACTGTTATACTATGCTATTATTATTGTTATCCAGCTATAAAATGCTGTGCTGTGTATGGAATTGGAAACTGCAGAGTTACTACACGGAAGGATCAGTTAATAAACTACATATTTTTTTGGATCACTTAGTCCTGCAAGAATCAACAATAGACATGTTAACAATGGTCAGCACATCCGTACCCCAGGTTACCCTATTATTGATGAAACTCACTTTATTTAGGTCACTCACTGATCATGAAATATTCATTTTTTTTGATAATTTGAATTCAGCTCTCAGTTTTGCTACATCTTCATTTCCAGCACCCACTATCTCTTCCATGCACTTCAAGAGATACTTTTTGGTAGGATTGTCGAAGTTTTTCGTCCAGTGTAACAAGGCTGTCAATCCTGGATCCAGCCCCCTTTGTTTCAAAATATGCTCTGACACCCCTAGCTTCCTTACTAGTTTGGGGTAGTCTTTGAAAACCTTTAAAACACACCTTAATACTATTTTACTTGGTGTTGTATCTATAAGGATTATAATGATGTCATATAAATCAATATTCTTCTGTTTGGTGTACTATTGCAGTCTGACTACCCCAGAGCTGCAGATATTATACATAATTCTGTAAGTGCACAAACACAATGATCATTAGTTCCATTCTAATAACTTCAAACTGTTCAATCAACTTCACACTGGGTTGCCCACACTTTGGGTGGGCAATTCAGCTATTATTAAGTTGAATTTCAAACAATTGAATGGACTTTATACTCAAGTGTATACATATTTAAATGACAATAATCAACATGTACCTTCTTCCAACTGATTTGCATCAATCAAACAAATGATTGAATATTTAATATACAATTACACTCTACTCATTACATTTCTACAAATAATATACTCTCTTTGAATTAGGAATTTACTTAAGATGCATAATAATAATATACAAAGTATACTCACAGCTTCCTCGACTGGTGCTTCTGGTGTATCCAATTGAACAAGTTGTACTCTCCCTTCTCTTGCAGTATCCGAGGGAGTTTGCTTTTGGCTATCAATTGCATTAGTATCATCACTTACAGCAGAGTAAATGAAGTCCTTTATGACAATTGAATCTACATAAAACTCTATAAGTAAAATCACGTGGATGCGCATTGAACCCATTTGACAAACAGGAATAAATCTATCTGTAAATCTATAACATTCTGTGTTATCCTACGTAAGTTGAGCATGTCCTTAGGTCCCTGTACACAGTCGTATGTCACACCCCCAATCCAGCTGGAGGTATCAAAGTGTTAACTAATGATCATCCTTCAAATGGGACATACTCTGCAAGGTGACTTCTCCATTTACTACAGATACGTACATGAACAAATGGAGTTCTAAAAGATCTCGAAGTGAATTATATATAATTACATTGATTCAGTTGGCAGTTCATTTTCTATAAATATTATTATTTTTCAAAAATACACTCAGAAAATATCCAAGGCCTCTATTTCCGTTTTCTTCTGGAATAACCTTAATGTGTGTCATAATACATATCTATTCAACAATATAAAGGAATATCTCACCATGAGAAATGAAAGAAATAGCTGAAGCTTTGCAGCCATAATATTCAGCATAATGTAGGGGTGTCCTTCCTTTCTTGTCCGGTTTATTCAATAACCCGCTCTCAAACTGTAATAATGTCTTCATTGACTCCCCCCCGATACTGGCTGCCAAGTGTAAGTACGTCCTACCCTCGTCATCAACTGCCCATACATCAGTACCTTCATCTAACAAGAGCTAAACAATTTCATTAGATTATATTCTGTCAGGACAGCATCTCTGACTTCAGCTTGACCAAAGTCTTTTGGCCTGCTACTTTCTGCCTTTTTTGCATATTCTAAAATTTCCCAAACAAATTTTATATTGTCTTTTACAACGGCCAGATGGAATAGGCTTTTATCATGATCCCCGCTTTGAAAAATTTGCAATGCTGAAGTATCTCCGTTCTTGAGTGCACGGTCAAATAGCTCTCTTGTCATCAATTCCAGCTACAAATTATAAATAGATCATAATTATAAAAATGCCCTTTAAGATAATACTGAAGATAAAGATGTACATGCAAATGTGACCAACGCAACAACACAATTATCATATCAATCAACTTTCAAAGGTCATTGTCAATCTTATAACTGGTGTACAACTTTCTTCACTTGCCTTGGTAGAAAGGACATTTGTTGATAAAGGATTTCCTATAACAACAACTGTCCTTTCTCCTCTTATATTGAGTGTATTTAGATACTCCTCAATCCAAAAGGATTTTCCCAACAACATATAGAGTGTTTATTGTGTGTTCTGAAGTACATACGTACGTACCTACATACGTACATATTGCATGTGAACCACCATGTATGTATTTTGATACACATGTCTATGTACGCAATGAAATTCGCTTTGTGTTCTGAAATGTTATGTTATAGGGAAGTTGAAGAA
>OZ026563.1:2932939-2942939 GCA_964020155.1 Chondrilla cf. caribensis
GAAAGCCCCACCCCTGAACCCCGACACTACTTCCCCAACTATGAATCCCCAGTTTGCATCCATACCATATGTACAAGGCACATCAGATGCTATTACACGAATCCTAGTCCCATTAGGCATTAAAACCTCATTCCAGCCCATCAATACTTTAAGAAACTTGTTAGTCCACCCAAAAGAGCCTATCCCCACCCATAAGAAATCAGGAGTAGTTTACCAAATCCCATGTGGTAGTTGCCTTCAGACCTACATAGGACAGACAGGAAGGACCTTAGAACAGAGACTTAAAGAACACAAAAAAGCAGTCAAAGACAAAAACATTACCACCTCGGCCTTAGCAGAATATGTACAGAAGACAGGACACCCCATAGATTGGACCCAGGCAGAAATAGTACACACATGCAACCATATAGCCAAAAGCTGTCTGTTAGAATCTTGGACAATCCAGAAAGAACCATCGATCCCCTTTAAACAGAGAGATAGGAACACCCCCCTCAACATATAGAACACTCCTCTAATATTCCACCATCAGAAACAGCAAAAACATACCTTTAATTTTATTCATTATGTCACTTAATGATATTCACACACCACATACCCATCACAAACTGTCACACAATTGTATTTTAACACCTCACACTCTCCCTGTTGTCATACCACTGACGAAGGCAGCAGTCAGCTGCCGAAACGTTTGGTGTAATAAATCATTTATGGCTAGTGAAATTCCAATGAACTTATCCACTGGTATACCCAATAGACATAGATATACACAGTAGACATATTAGGTTTACACAGTAGACATAAGTATACACAATAGACATAGGCATACACAGTAGACATAGGTATACACAGTACACACTGGGTGAACACAGTAGACATAGGTAAACATAGTAGACATAGGTATACACAGTAGACATGGGTATACACATTGGACATGGGTATACACTAGGGCTGGGAATCGGTTGTAATTTTCAAATCGATTATTAGTACATATTAACCGATTGATTAATCGATTAATCACCGGAAGCAATCAAGTGGGTGTGACCGGAAACCACTCCCACTTTATTAGATGGAGTACTTATCCAATAGACATGAAGTGAAGTTCATAAAGTCATTCTCATATTTCAGGTACGAAATTGCACCTGTGAGTAAAGGTTCTGGGTAATAAGGTGGGGGTGGGTTCCTTTTCTATTCACATAATTACTCCTGCATGTGATTAATCGATTTGCTTGCACTATTATCGATAATCAGATTTGAAATGAAAATCGATTGATTAATCGATTAATCGTCCTAGCACTAGTATACACAGTAGACACTGGTATACACAGTAGACAGGTATATACAGTAGACATAGGTATACTCCGTAGACATAGGTATACATAGTAAACAAGGGTATATACAGTAATCATTTTATGTAATGATAGATGCTAAACAAATGACGTCCTGGAATAACTACTTCCTGGAATCTTCCTAAACTTACATATTGTGTAATATACTTCCTGAACTATTCCTCTTTCTAATCACTTCTTGAATCAGGGAGTTCAGCCATTTTCACTAAAAACATGTGCTCACCACTTAGTCACCTGTGTCATTATGACCCTCTTGCTCACCAAATATTAACACTTACATCATTCCCCCTCCTTTGTAAATAGCATTATGTCACATGATATCATGTGACAATATGATGTAACTATAATATAGGCATTGCTAAACACCTGTAGTTATGTTATAGATCCAGATGTATGATATAGAGTTGGATGTATGATATAGAGCTGGATGTATGATATAGATCCAGATGTATAATATAGATTTGGATATACGTATGATACAGATCTGGATGTATGATTATAGATCCGGATGTATGATATACGTAGATCCGGATGTATGATTATAGATCCGGATGTATGATATAGATCTGGATGTATGATATAAATCCAGATGGATGCTATAGATCCAGACGTATGATTATAGATCCGGATGTATGCCATATAGATCCAGATGTATGGTATAAATCCACAAATGTCTTACATCTCAATCTGAAGGCACATTACAAAACCTAACATACTGAAAGTTGAAATGAAAACAAATATAGGGGCTGCCTGTGAATATAAAGCATTCCAAAGAATAAACATTAGCTTCACCATAATAATATTATGCTCAGAGAACATTTTCATACATACGTACATCTACCAAAATTAATACTGTTTATCCAATTTTACCATGTAACTGCTGTCTTGTGGCTTGTTCCAATTTCACACTTCCTTTAATGGCAGCTTTAATGGCCCTGGAAGTCATATCCCCATGTAGCTTGCCCTCTTGTGTCATAAGAGACATCTCATCATAAAGTGCGGAGTATGCAATAGTGACTATACCAGTGTCATGGTTACACTAAAGACGAAATAACAATGCATCTAGTAAACAAGTTAGATTACTTTATAAATGAAAATATGATGAATTATAATGCCAATAGGTTATATCTAATTGAATAATATGATTATTTACTTATCTTTCAATATCTGTTATTATTAGATCATGCCCACAAAGATAGCTAGTGATATAGAAGTGGATCAGCATTGAAGACAGGGAATTGCATGCATTATCATGTGAATTCTGAACTATAACAGATGAGCATAGTGCAATATACGTACATGTACCTGGATGGATTAAGGTAAATAAAACTATTATGTCATAATGTAAATTTACATTATGTATGATAAGGTTACATGTAAAACATAAGCATTTACAGTGTGTGTGTGTGTGTGTGTGTGTGTGTGTGTGTGTGTGCGTGCGTGCGTGCGTGCGTGTGTGCGTGCGTGTGTGTGTCAGTGTTGTGGTAATGGTAACCAGTAATTGTAATGAGCTGTAATTTATTACATGTTTCTAAGTAATCATATTTTAATCGTAATTGACCTTCCTTCAGCTGGAGGAATTGTGATGGTAGTTGACATCAGTCACATTTCTTGTGTAATTGTGCCTCAATTACACAAGTAAATCTAATTTCATTTACTATCTCTCCCCTAAACAACACACACTTATAAATGAGAGATATCACATTATGTATATTCTATGCCTGACTTGGAAACCACTCAGCAAGCCTACATACGTATATATAGTACATTTACACAAGTGGAATGACAGGAAATGCTGGAATTGAGGACCTCAAAACATTTCGCCCTACAATATGGTACATAACTGTTACATATAGAAGTAATTGTAATGGTAACGTGTAATTGCTTAAAGTAGTTGTGATGGAAATTGATTACATGAAGCAATGATTGCAATGGTTAATGGTAATCAGTTCTTGAAATATTCAAGTAATTTTGATACTTATAAACTGTAATTGACACACCACTGGGGTGTGTGCATGCACGCGTGTGTGTGCACGTTTGTGTGCATGTTTGTGTGTTTGTGCGTGTGTGTGTGTGTGTGTGTGTGTGTGTGTGTGTGTGTGTGTGTGCGTGTGTGTGTGTATGTGTGTACGTATGTGTGTCTGTGTTTGCATATAGGCATACATAATATGATCACATAGGGAGAGTGAGTAGACAATGTTATAGATACATATTTGCTAACTTTATGTAATAAAATAGATTCTTCTTCAGCATTTGGGTCCAGAAGTATTTCATCACCTCTCACCAGCTATCAAGGAATAATACAGATTCTACATAATAATACAACCCTTGAGGACATTGGATACATACCAATGACACACACACACTCACATAACACACACACACACACACACACACACACACACACACACACACACACACATTTGACACACCACACACACATTTGACACACCACACACACGTGACACACCACACACACGTGACACACCACACACACATTTGACACACCACACATGCACAAAAACACAACACACACACTCACTCTCACACAACACACACACACAACCCTAAAACCAGTCACATTTTGTGTTGTTTGCAACTTCCATGTGCAAGGTATATGCAGAGAACAGAAACCTTAGCTTAATTATAATATTGATAGATACATGCATATTACCTTTTAAAACTTCTAATCCTATTTCTATTCAATTACTTTGTAGGTGGTTATGCAAGTAAAGCAAGATATCTGAAATTTTATCTGTAGCATAAATATTATTATAACAGTTTACAATACAGAATATCACAATGATTTCAATTCTAAACCTGAGCAAATTTATTATAAAGACAATAATAACATATTAACAATATGGTGAACTCACAACAGCTGTTGAAAAGGGCAAATCCCTCAACATAATCCCACTATCACACAATGCAACTACAACTGCATTTAT
Source organism: Chondrilla cf. caribensis (assembly GCA_964020155.1). Taxonomy (NCBI): domain Eukaryota; kingdom Metazoa; phylum Porifera; class Demospongiae; order Chondrillida; family Chondrillidae; genus Chondrilla; species Chondrilla cf. caribensis. The sequence continues at coordinate 2,937,234 of OZ026563.1, forward strand.
AGCAGCAGTCAATACTAAAGTAAAGAAAACAAATGATAAAGGGTAACTTGCTTTGCACGTGATCTTATAGTACAATAGCATGAACGAAATCCTCTTCATCCCACAATATTGTATTGATCATTGGTAAAACCTTGAAGTGGGAAATATGTCAGGTGTCTTCAGATCACCATTAAGTTTTCAGAAAAATGCAACTTTCTTCAGGAAATGTATATACGTAATACTTAGTTTTAAATGTTTGGTACTTCATCACATATTTCCTCTCCATTGCAAATATTCCAATACAGTTTTATCAATGACAGTATCACCCACAGTACTAATATCAATTGCATAATATACCTTCTTGCAGACAATAATATTATAGGCTTACCTAGCTGACATTTTCAATTGAGGCAAAATATAATAGTGTGGAATTAGTTTACTCATCCTAGCAATTTCAGACATTTCTAAAACTTCTTTCGAGCAACTTGTTTTAACAAAGAGACATGATAGCACCTATTCCAAAAGTGTGGCTGTGTTTTGCACATACTGTAAAAAGAACTTATTACACTGAGGAGTTGCCTTTCAATTTTCACAGTGTAAAAGTCTAACAGCATAAAAAATATTGCAATGGTAATGTTAACCTGCTTTTCATAGAGAATGACAGATTACAGGTTGGGTACACACTGCACAGGTCACTAATGTGTGCAGCACATGTATGGATATACACATATGTACCCCATCATGTGACTCACCTGATCCATCATGATGTAATACAATCACAAATATGTCAATTTCGGTTTTGGGATATCCCTTCTGTTGTGCAAAAAATGACATTCTTAGTAATTCATAGAGGATTTTGATAACAGGAAATACCAAGGCTATAGTAAGTAACATGCCTACAACATAGTATATATGTACAGTATAATGTATGTAGGTGTACATGTGTGTATGTCTACATGCAGTGTATTATGTTCCATTTGGAGGATATGTCATTAAGTATAATTTGCTTAGTGCTACATATTAACAAACCAGAAGTACACTACTGGAAACCGCCTTTATAATATTCTTGCCTATTTCTTTCTCCTCAGAATCCTTGCAAAGTAAGAAACAAATGTGTAAAGTGTGTAAAGCTACATAATACATTAAACTCAATCACTTGGAATGTTATAATATGTGAACATTGCAAGTGTATATAATCTACAAATTATCAATGCTTCTTAAGCAAATGTGTCTATCTCATTTTAGTTGGCTGGTCCAACAATATTCTGACACCATCAAATTCAAACCAGTTTGTGAGAATGAACTGACTCAGGTCACGATTACCAGTCCAAAGACAATTACTACATTATAATCTCAACCCTAGACTAACTCCGCCTACTGTAGTCTGGTACCCTTACGTGATATATTTCCATTAAAGGAAATTTACAGTAAATCATGTCACATCACATGCCTAGCTCAGAGTCAATATCCTGCTAGTTAGGCAACCAATACAAGTCTTGCTATGGCCTTGCCTGGGGAACACATAGCTCACAGTATAGATACTGTAGAAGTATCTTGACATTTATTGGTTCATTCATTCATTCAATTTGGTACATACTTTCATAGATATTGGAGCAAACTACACTATATACGTATATATTTAATATAAATATACGTAGATAGTAATTGGTACAGTAAGCCATTCAGCATCAGGGATTGATACTCAGTTAAAGTGTTCCTACTATGAAGATAATACATGATACAATGATGACTCTAATAGCACCACCCCTTTTATGTTCAATATGCAATATATTTTACAATTGGCTTGGTATGATGCAAAACATCATGTAATGTGATAGTACAAAGAGACTTATGAATACCAGTACGGTAATATACACAATATCTGATAAAAATTTACCTGAATGGGATTCTGTCTTTCTTCTTTGGAAAATGGCGCAAATTTGAAGTCACAATTAAGCCTTGCCTCTTCTATACATAATTCAGTCCTTTTTGAAACTTCCCGAGGTCCATATCTAATAGCAAGTGATATAATGAAACTCAAATGACATCATTTATCAAACTTATGAGAGAGGACCTAGGCAAGCCTAGTCTGATGTAGCCCATACCCATCTGGCCTCCAATTTATTACAGCATGGAAAGGGTCTGGTACATTTCCTATACCTAGCTTGTTCCACCCACGTTCTCTGCAAGGTGTGAAGATCATAATTCAACACCCACAAAGTGTTACTATCAAACGTGTGATGTTCATCTTGCAATTTTGACATTGGTATTTCCCGAATGCCTACTCAATGAAGCGGGTTTTCTGAGGTCAAAAACACTAGTTTTTGCTCATCTTCCTAATGCATTGCAAGGCATGGACATCATGCTGAATATCGCCTAAAAATTCAGCCGTGGAAGAAATCATGCCTTCTGTTCAATCATATGCATGAGAGAGGCCAATGGCGTTATAAATTGACAATATTGACTGTGCTCTTGTGTATCCTCCAAGGCGATCGAGCACACTAACAGTCCATAAATAAGCGACACCCCAAATCCAGTCGGCAGTGATACAAGGACATTTCCAAAGACAAAACCTTCAATGGCTGAAATGGTTCTTCTATCAAGCACTGGTATCCGTGATCATTCGCTACTTTGCCAATTAAATCTCTAGCTACAACTGCTAGCATCATTGCCATCGTTGTCACATCATAGATACTTTGATTGTAAAAACAAATGGTGAATATCAAAGCATCACATTAATAATTCACGCCCCCAAGATTCCGGGGTATTGAACGTTGTCACCTGCAAAATGTACCAGACCCTTTCTGTGCCGTAATAAAATAAAGGCCGGATAGGTCTGGGCTACGTCAGACTAAGGCAAGCCCTACACATGGGTGTTAAATTGGCCAAACCTGTCTACATGCATATATCCACTTCCACAGTCAGTAACAAACTATGTTAAGAAACACTTAAGCTACTGTCAACCTAAACTGTGGCAAGCCCATAACACTGTCTGGACTAGTAGAATGCGACTTACTAGGATTATTTCACATGCTGAAAACTGGATATATCAGTAATAATTGTGTCTCGCACATGCAATATATTACCTCGTCCTTCTTCAGACACCAAGTACTAAAAACACCAACAATTAGTGATAATCAAAGTTCACAGGATACAAAAATAGTTCAAGAGTACTATGTCACTATGGGTAAAATACATCCATTAACATCCTCATACCAACATTTTTGTAAACACATAGGCAAGATACCAACACAACAGACAGACAGATAACTCACATAGAACATATCAGAGAGGTTTTTCCTAACTCCATGTAACAGCTTCCTGAAGCATTGTGAACAACACTTGTGCTAAAAACTGTGTGAAGACAACATGGAAAAACATAATAATTTGACGCAAACTCTTAATTGCAGTCCATTAAATAACAATGATTATGTCAGGGAGATGCTTGGAGAAATTTATGCATTAGGGAGGTCTAAGTCAGAATCTCTATCAACAAGTACTTTGAGTACAAAAAGTCATGGCCCTCTTTGTTTATGTTTGGGGGTGTGTTCACATCCCAGATATGAACACACTTTTCTTTTAATCCTTCTTGGTAACTTACTATGCATGATATTATTATTATGCTAATTTGTGAAACAGTAATGAATGCATGGTATAGGGCCACAATTTTGTTTTTGCGTCATCCCTACAGATACATAGAGTGTTACCACACTCCATGATAATTACTATTAATAACAGAGCATTTGAATAAGAATTTTGGACTGTGAAGTCTCCAACTGTTGTTGGGATATTCCTTTCGGATTCAGGGGTGTTTAAAAATGAAGACTGGTGAAGAGAGTTCTTCATCCAAATGTTTCAACCCTGTGGGTCGTCTTCAGCAGCCGGAGTTCCTTGGGAGTTACCCTTCTTAAATAGGGTTTGAGTTTCTCATCAAGACACTTCCAGTCTCGTAACTTCCGCTCCTTGAATGAACAAAGGGGGTCCACAAGGGTCTTCCCTATTTGATTGTTCAATGTTCAGAGTGGGCGCTTATGAAGCTATGTTACGAGCTCACAAATGCCAAGGAGAGGATCGCCAGACAATACCAATGCCAAGAGAAGAAGATCGTTCCCAAAGGACAATGAATTAAGCTCCCATTGAAGACTGCGGACTGGAAAGAACACGTTTTACACCTCAATGACACACCTTCGTGAGCGTCTATACAAAGAGAGAAGAGTGATATGGAAGGCTGAAGGAGATCTACCAGACGAACTCAGAAGTCTGACAAGGGATGAAAAATTCAGACGAATCGAAGTTTGGAGCGATAACCTGGCCCAGAGGACGTTTTTTGGAGTCAAAGGAGAGACAGAGGAAGAAGCTGAGTTGTCTTTTAGAGGAGAAGGAAGCCAAACAGGAACATGACAGCGGACACTGCTTGGAAATGAACAATGTTGTAGTCAATATGAGTGAAAGGCCTCTAACCAAGCCTGAAGAAAGCATCCTGGCCTTGGGATTGAACTTTGTACATTCCTACATCCATCCCACAAAAATTGTGGAGACTAAGGCTGTTGCCAGAAGTCCAAAAAATGAGAATGCAGCTAAACTGAGGTCAGCAGTACAAAGTTGCCTAAACAATCCCAAGCTACCTAAGTCCAATTTGACCAAAAGTCAAATGCTAGCTCTCCAGCAGCTGGAGAAGAACAAGAATATCCAGCGGACAAGGGTAATGCCACAGTAGTGCTAAACAAGGATGACTACAACCAAAATCTTATCTTCTAGGCATCAAAAAATAGTCCACCAATACCAATACTCTGCTTAGCTGAGATTGACTACTCAGAACATTGCCCAGTGCTACTGATGAGGAGTGGTATTCTCCGAAAAGACCTTCTAGCACATTGGCAAAGAAATGAATATTACCGATTCTGGTCACAAATCCCTTATTAACAACTGTCCTTTCTACCGAGGACTATTTTTTGATGCCTAGAAGATAACCACGGAAAGGTGGAAGATAAGCCTTGCCCTGTTTGGGAAGAATCGATCGAAGATTTCACGGCCAAGCGGCGACTTTTACGTAGGGTGTTAAAGTCGGTAGATAATAATCCACTACTTGTACTACACTGAACCCTACAGACAACGACCTGATAGGCTAAAAAGCCCAGCCAATTCTCTGCTTAGCTGAGATTGACTACTCAGAACATTGCCCAGTGCTAATGATGAGGAGTGGTATTCTCCGAAAAGGCCTTCTAGCACATTGGCAAAGAAATGAATATTACCGATTCTGGTCACAAATCCCTTATGAAGACCTGGTATGTTGTGAAGGGTGTTGTATACTCTATTCCCTGTGCAGACTGTCCAGCTACCTACACAGGTGAGACCAGGAGGACGCTGAAGGTTCATATGGCAGAATACAAGGGGGCGGCAAAGAGCAAGGATCCTCTGAATGGGATTGCTGTGCATGTCCAGAAGACTGCTCATAACATCAACTGGCAAGAAGCTAGGATCCTTGCAAGGGAGACCATTTGTGGAAAAAGAAGGGTCCTTGAGGCCCTTGAGATCCAGCAAAGAAGACCCATGATGAACATTGATGCTGGTCTACTTCTGGATTGATCGTGAACACCCTTTGTTCGTCCGAGGAGTGGAAGTCACAAGACCAAAAGCGTCTTGGTAGGAAGCCCAACCCCCATTTAAGGAGGGTAACTCCCAAGGCACCCTGACTGCTAAAGATGACCCACAGGGTTGAAACGTCCA
>OZ026563.1:2947939-2977939 GCA_964020155.1 Chondrilla cf. caribensis
ATGAATATCCAGTTAATCCGCCAAACTTGTTAATCCACCATATTCTTTGAAAACGCATTGCAGCAAATTAACGAGTATTCACTGTATTTCAATTTGGACTATACTGTATGTATATATCGTTTATCCACTCAGTAATATTCAAAGGTTGAGAGTTATTATAATGTATTCAATACATTTGTGGCATAATTCTCAAACCTACATCCCAATAATAGGCATCTTATCACTATTATCACGATAATCATATGATCGAAACATTATACTTAATTTGATGCATGATGAAATTAGATGGAAAAGACTATCAAACTAACAAAGGTACATACGTATGTGTATAAGCAATATACAAATTGGTCCAGTCTATAGTCTAAGCTAAAACGTTAACATATGCAATTTTTCTACAAGTAAACGAGAGTGGAAGCATTTTCACAATAACACTCAACTCTTTATCATTATCACTATTATAATAGAAGTGGATGATGATATTATTGCGTATTATTGCAATTTTCACACATGAAGGCCTAATATTCACTTTGTTGTCTTACGTACATTATGTATGTTTGTATTGTGTCCTGTTACAGGTCGTCCAGGTTCTCTTGGGTATGAAACCAACGATGCAGAGACGTATGCTTCTTGGCAGGTTGATTATCTAAAGTATGATAATTGCAATGGTGAAGGTGTGTGAATGTTGCTCTTAGTGAGTTGAATAGATTATGCATACATGCATGAAGGATTAATCCAAGCCTGCAAGTCTGGGAAAATAGATCCCTTAGTTGTTGTGATAAGTGTGATCGTTGATTACATGTTTAGTTTGGTTCAAACCACTGTTCCTATACCACTACTCCTGTACCCCAGCTGCTGTACCAGTCCTTCCAGCTATACCAGTGTTCCTATACCAGTGTTCCTATACCGGTGTTCCTATACCAAGAAATCAAGGACACCTGATTACATGGATTTTAACTTTGGTCTTAACGTTTTGGTTATCATGATATGGACGTGCTTTTCTTGATGCATTCCTGTTTGCACAACTCAAGATTTGGAATTGATTGAATGTTTTCGCTTCAACCTTCAAGGTATTGATGTCAAAATTCGCTATCCCATAATGCGGGATGCTTTGAATAAAACTGGCCGGCCGATCTTGTATTCCTTGTGTGAGTGGGGTGTGGAGGACCCTGCTACATGGGCACCTGCTGTTGGTAACAGCTGGAGGACAACAGGGGACATTCAGGACAACTGGAAGAGCATGATTAGTAAGTACATGTACCTACTTGTGTGCAGTATGTGTAAATGTATCTATTGTGGATCTTTGTGTTTAAGTGAGGGGTCTTCTTTGAGTCGTTTATGTTGTACTTTGTAGGTAGGATTCTTGCAAACGACAAGTGGTGGAATTATACTGGTCCTGGTGGATGGAATGACCCGGACATGCTGGAGATTGGGAACGGAGGAATGTCAAAAACAGAGTACATGACACACTTCAGTCTCTGGTGTTTGGCTAAGGCTCCTCTGTTGATTGGCTGCGATATGTCATCAATGTCCAATGATACACTTGAAATATTGAGTAACTCTGAAGTGATTGCAGTTAATCAAGATTCTTTGGGTATGTTTCACACGTCATAACACTTGTTAATTCACAATACATTACTATGTTGCGGAGTTTCATTAGGAGATGTATGTCTGGAGGATTATACAGCTGTTGCCTGTGTACAATTTCAGTGTGTGTGCGTGCGTGCGTGCATGTATGTGTTTGTGTTTGTGTGTGTATGTGGTGTGCTTGTGTGTGTTGTTGTGTGTGTGTTTGTGTGTTGGCTATGTGTGTATAATATACATGTGTGTATGTGTGTGTGCATGTTTAATAAGTCAATTTTGGCAAATGCTTCAAGGGGGGGGGGGGTCATTGCCTTCCCCCTCCTTCTACAGATAGAAATTCATTTTACCAAGCAAAACCTGTGTGCCCGTGTCTAATCTAGCTCATCAGTTGTCCCTACTTGTTTGAGTACTTCTTTTGTCTCTTGAAAGGTGTTCAAGGTCACATGGTGTGGAGCAGCAGTGACTCCAAGGAACAAGTGTGGGCTGGTCCCCTTTCTGGAGGCTCCGTTGCTGTCATTCTGCTGAACCTAGACGACACCAAAACTTCAACCATCACCACAGACTTCAAGACCATTGGTCTCCAATCTCAGCAGGCCTCGGCACGTGATCTGTGGCTCCACAAGGATGCCGGAGTGATGTCAGGGAAAGTGTCCGGCTCTGTACCACCTCATGGAGTGGTCATGTACAAACTTACTCCGAAATGAGTGGATGGCTCAAAGGAACCTTAAGGTCCTTTGCAGATAGTACTGCTAACCATAGGTATGCACACATAACAATTGATTATACATGCATACATGAATCTTGTGCTGTACTTGTTGTCGCAATAATCATTATAGGTGTGAGAATGTTATAATAACGTGAAATTTGACCACATAAACAAACCTTGGAGGAGCACTGTCCGCATCTCCAATAGCTCAAAATATCCAATATGTATTCGTGTGTTTATTTTCCGTTTAATTTGTTTAATAATTACTGTGTATTCACTGAGAAGTGGAGAACGAAGATATCGATGGAGAAATGTATATTTTCAAGCGTGGACTGACACGTTTGAAGCGAATTTAAGCCCTTTTGCGTGCAGAGTCTGTCTGTCGGGTCTCAATCACACAAGAAAGAGTTAGTTACTTTTGACATGCGCAGTAACTTTCTACATTTTGCAAGTTATATATGCATTCTAACACCACTTCCAATCCCTATACTCATTGGAATATTTATACTATTTTGTGTATATGAATGAATTCTCTCTTAGGGTCAACTGTAGAATACGATCACGGTTGACACCCGTAAGGTAAAATGGGGTAACTTTGGGAAAACTTCCGAAACGGTTACTTATTTCCCACAGTACGCCCGGGACTATATATGATCGTATTCTACAGTTGATCCAGGTGTGTCAAAGAACACTCCTATGTGGAATGGACTGAGTTTCTTCTAGAAAGGATCCAAGTGTCTTTTTTCTCCCAGATTGGGTTTGGGCTTTTGCAGTTTTAGTCAGGCTCTTCTGGCATTTAACAAGGGAGTCTCAGCTACAGATTTGCTTACATTTGTTGGAACTGTTAATAGATTGGCTCAGGACCATCTGGGGTCAGCTTGGATATCATATGAACATGCCATTAGGGCTAATGCAGTTGCAGATCTTTCCATCAAGTGGAATCACTTGGACCAAGAAGCTTGGGCTCTAGCCACAGTGTCAAGTGGTAGGTCATCCAGGTCTGTGGCTATTCCTCAAAAGCGGGAGCCAGCTGTTATCGATGGAATGAGGGGGTTTGCACTTTCCATTTTTGCAAGTTTATGCATGTGTGCTTGGTGTCCTTCGCATAAAGTGGCAGCTTGTTCAACCTCACTTTGAAGCAGAAGACCGCATGCTTACATTCTACTTGTATTGATGGTGCTGGTCTTTAGTCATCTGTAGCTTATTAAAACCTGTATTATTTCACTTGCTTGTTTGGTGTACTGTTATGACTCAGAACTATCTTACAGTGTTTTAGTTATCCTATATTTAGTGTTTTATTCTTATTTATGCTGTAAGCTGTCCAGCTCTTCGATCTTGTATCCATTGCCTATTAAGTTTATAATGTTATCAATTATACACACTGAGTTGTTTCGTTTCATTCATAGCATATCATTTATTTCAGGTGATTATAATATTAATTAATTATATTTAAATTGTGAAGACAATATAGTAGTATCAATAACCAAAGAGTCACGGTCACTAGAATAGACAAGATACGTATATCTATGTTCCAGTGTCTACATGCTATACTACTATTTAAATTACCTATCATTAGTGTACTAATAGTGAAAACACCACACTCATGTTTACCATCAATTCTACTTTTTAGCACAGTACGTAACAGTTATGTGATATTTACTTTTGATGCTTTGAAACAGACAGGCAGTTGTATGCATGACACATGTAGCTGTTCATTTGTGTTGTTGTCTTGTGGCTTTGTCTGTATTTACCTGTTTTTTTTTTATTTTTAATTTATTTTCATTTTTTTACCTTTGTTATGTCAATTTTTGGAGTTAAGTTCACTTGTGTCATCTAGATCTGTTCTTTAGTAATGTGTTCACCATGTCTGATAACTACTACCTGTGTTTGCTTGTGTTCACCTGGGTTGTTCCTACCATGTACACTTGGGTTGACCTACGTATGATGTTTGTCTGTGATTACTCAGGTAGTTACTACCACTGTCTGTGCTCAAGTGGGTTGTTTCTACCTTTGTACAGCTGGGTTCACCTTATGCTTGGTTGTCTCTGTTTGCCCACTGGCAGGTAATTTCCACTTGGATTTGCCTGTGTTACCTTAGTTTATTTTTCCTTTGCTTACCTGGGTTTACATGGGTTGATAACACTTTGTTCACCCTGGTTTATATGGGTAGTTATACTACCTGTGTTCACCTGTGTTCCTACCATTGGCCACCTGGGTTCAATAAGGTACCTGTGTTGCCTGTGTTCACCCAGTCTTTTTCCTGTGTTACCTAAGTAGTTTCTACCTGACAGTGTGAACACCTGTCTTCACCTGGATTGTTATAAATACCTTTGTCCAACTGGGTTCACCTGGGTTGTTACTACCTATGTATGTTTGCCTGTGTTCACCCAGGTAGTTTCTACCTGTATTGTTCGACTTTCATTTAGTAAAATTAATAATACTTAGACTTGCATGGGTTGTTAATACTTATGCTAACCTGTGTTTACCAAGGTAGTTCACCTGGGCCGTTACTATACTTGTGGTTTCCTGTGTATACCTACATTATGTTAACCTGGGCTGTTATTACTTGTGTTTGCCTATGTTCACCAAAGTATTTCCACTTGGTTAAGTGTGTTATTCTCTCGATGTGTGTAAATATTGATTCGTACTGTTTTGTTAATTATTGCCGGTATTCACTGGGTTCTTTATTAAATGTGTTTGCATGACAATATGTTTGCCTACATACTTTAGTAGCAGTGTTTATGCACCTGTGTTGTTTAGTAATACTTATTAAGATATAAAGTCTCTATTTTTACAAAGGTTCATTTCAAATTGTGTTGAAGGACTTAAAGTTAGAGAACACAGAGTGTTGATCAGTTAGAAAAGACCCCATCTCCATTAATACAGGTGTGAGTGGAAACTGGAAAATACTGTTGCTAAAGAACACATGACAGTTGAACAAAGGAAAATAAACATGCGTGGCTAACTAAGAATCAAGTTAAACAAAGGTATTACTATCTCTTTTCTAGTTAACTACATTTGTGTGTTTTTACCTGTCAGTTCGTTGTTAGAACATTTGTCTAGTTATCTTCACAAATAAACTGTTCCTACCTTTGTAAATCTGTGTTGGCCTTTTTTCACCTGGTTTGTAACTACCTATGTCCAGCTGTGTACACCAAGGTTGTTTGCCTTCTTTTGTCACCTGTGTTTACCCAGGTATTTTCCACCTGTGTTGCCTATGTTCATCTGGGCTGTTTCCACCTTTCCTCACCAGGGTCCACTTGGGTTGTTGCTACCTATGTTATCCTGTATTTGACCAGATTGTTCACTCAAGTTTTTACTACATTTATTTACCTGTTTTTACCATGGTGGTTTCTACCAGTGTTTGCCTGTGTTTACCCAGGTTGTTACTATTTAGTGGTTAAGACATGGGCACAAGGGCATTATGACACATAAAATATGGAGTCCCTCGGGCGCTTTGCGCCCGAGGGCGAGTGTATTTTGTCATAATGCCCGAGTGTCCATGTCTTAACCATTATAGCATCCGTTGCTAGCGCTTTATACTGTTGCTAGCACTTTATACATTATAAAATTGCTGTATAATAGTACTGTTTCTATGGTAACGGATGCTATATACATATATTTGCCTGTGTTTGCCTGTATTCAGTGAGTTTGCCCACCTGGATTGTTACTATCTGTGTTTGCCAATATTACCCAGGTAGTTGTCTACCTGTGTTACCTGACAGTTTGTTTATCCAGTAGTTTTGACTTGTGTTTGCTTTTGTTCACCTTTGGTTGTTTCTACCACCTTCACCTGGGTTGTTTCTATTTTGTGTTTGTCTGTATCTACCCAGGTAGTATTTTCTAACTGTTACTCACTTTACTTGTTTGTTACTTCTTTTAAGGTTCTTCATCTGTTTTACCCAAGTAGCTTCTATATACCTGTGTTTTATCTGACAGTGTGTTTATCCAGCAGTTATTACCTGTGTTTGCGTGTGTTTAACCAGGTTGTGCCACCTTGTGTTTATTTCAGTTTACCCAGGTAGTTTCTACCTGTATTTGCGTGTGTTCACCTAGATTGTTTTTACCTTTAAACCTGTTCACCTGGGTTCATCCGGGTTGACCACCTACAGTTTCTCCCCAGACCATACAAGACTTCTGCATTGAGTGGTGCATTGGGAGTTGGATTATCACTGTCAAATACTGGTAGCAAGTCTGTATTGGCTGGCAGTGGCATGTTGTTGACCTTGCTTCTTCAGAATGTTATTGAACAGCTCAAGATCAAGCTAGTGACTTTAGTCTCTTCAAAAGCAACAACAGCAGGTTAATAGTGATCGTTTTTCGACACAAGCACTTACACCCCAGCTCCCAGTAAAGTAAGGAATGTTATCATCTGGCATGATGTCACCGCTACCCCCGTATATTATATTCAATCGCAAATATTACAAAATTAGTATTATGTACAATATTATGACATTTTCCCTATGTATAATATGCAATATATCATTAATAAAACATGATAATGTGATAATGATTTGGTAATGCTGTGGTTATAATATTATTATAATTTCACCAGGAAGGTATATACCACCATTTTAGGGAATATACATAGTAATGAAATTTGAACTACATTGAAACACACTTATAATAGCTATCTATTTTGCATTAAAAACTGCTGCAAGAGACGGATCGATGCTGAATCCACTTTGACTTGCTTGAGATTTTCTTGGATGACTGTCCTGATGGATTATTTCTCTGCTGTGACCTGCATAATGTAAAGTTGATATTCATTACTATAAGTTTTGTAATTTTCCATTTCACAGTTGAAATCACAAAATTTTGTTACATACATAAATATAAATACATTAATAATAATAATAGTATCTCCCAAGCTGACTTAAGTCCTCCCTTTGGAAAGACACTTATAGGTATGTCTGCAGTATGTAACATCCCATTATGCTATAATTGACATAAAGAAAAGTGCCTAAAACTTAGTTTATACATATTTGTACATACACATACTGTCATACATAATAAGGAAGGAAATTTATCACCAACCTGCAACAATTCCAATCGGTAATTCAAAATCCTTGTGTTGAACAAATGGGTGGACAGATTCTTTTGTTTTCTTTTCTTTAAAGCATAAACTAATTTTTTCTCTGCAGGTGTTCAAATTATAGTAACATATACTATAAAACTAACAAAGTACATAGGCATCTGCATGAACAATTAGGTTCATACAGTATTTTTCCAGTTGGTCAACATGAGTTCACAAATATTCACATACGTAAGTACACAAATGCAATTAACATGTCTAATACTGTACACAAGCAAACTGTGAGTGTACATAGCATTTAGATGGTAAATCTGTGTAAGTTTGAATCGTGATGGTTCTACTTTTCTACAGCGTGCGTGGTTGCATGTGTTAGTACACCAGTGAAAAAAGGTTGTGTGGCCATGATGAACATAACATGTACTAATGTACATTTTCACAATTGCTGAAGACAATATCTGTCCTTTGGCCGATTTTGTACTTTGAGAGTACCTGGAGTGTACAAGGTCAGATTCCAGACTCCTCAGCAAGTCCGGGGAGACTGTTAGACTGATAGAGTGGGAGTGGGTTTCAGTTATTCCAACATAATTATTTCCAGTAGAATCCATTTATCAATTGATTATTATACACTGATAATTAATTTCAAAATTGCAACCATTTCCCAGTACCAGTTTACACTATATTAGTAAACATACACTTTGTATCATAGACATTTTCACACAGAATACTTACATACATACATTACATATGTATGTATGTAATTGTTACTGTCAGCACCTACAGAGGCATTATATCATTAATGACCATGCATCACAAGAGGGAAGTTTCACTCACCTCCTAAGCCCATCATACATTATCTGGAGGATGATGAAATGTAAGTAAGTAAACAATAATTGAACTATGCAATGAAGCTATGCATATACAGGATTAGCAGTTTGTCTGGTGACTAGTTGTCCACCACTTCAATTCCACCTACTGTAGACATGTGTGTGCACCTTAGAAACCTAATTGAAACTGCCATTAAAAGGTTGGTGAAATTAACGTGTACTTAATATATGCATGCTTACTGCAAATAATGTCATACTTCCATTTAGAATGCTATTGTGAAGTTATGGAATATCATTTTTGCACTAATGGAAAACTATATCAATTTTACATGTGAGTGACAAGTGAACAGTTTCCATTTTATTTGCACACATAAAGCCAGAAATGGCCAATACCTAAACTGTAAAAAACTTGAATTTTTAGCCCTAGTTTTAATTAATTCCATCCCCAATAGCAAGTTTGAAGGACCATGCAATCAATAAGTTATCTATTGCCATTGCAATGGGTCAGATAATTGTCTTAATTCTCAATTCCAAATCCCTATCTCTCCTGTATAGAAATCATTTCTATTGGTCCTCAGTGAATTAAGAGTAACATTATTGTTGGCAACAAATTAGTTCTCATTCTCAGCAATCAAATCACATGCATTAAGTACATAAATCACATTCATAACCTGCAACTTTTGATACTGACGGCTTTTTTCTCTAAGCTTCTCAGATGTCTCACTGTATTTTGCTTTAGTGTCCTCCAATTCTTTCTTAACAGCTGTATAACATTCAATGGAGTAAAAACTTCCACTTGAAATTCAAGATTAACATGTCTACCCAACGCGGATATACAATAGACTTACTTTCTATTTGCGATTTAACAGCTATGTTTACAGAGTTAAAATCAAATATCTTGTAGATAATGCAAATACATACAAATGTCTATTACTTAATGTTTATGTGTGCAGTATTACATGCAATAGTTGTACCCCGCTTTTGGTCGGTACACGGGAAATGTACTGAGCGGATATCGGCTCAGTACATTCCTGTGTACCGACCAAAAGAGGGGTACAACTATAATGTATCCCGTTCGATAGCACGATTACGAGTAGCGGAGATGGATTTTGTTCACGACATCGAAAAAGACGATTTTCTCAAAGAGCTGGAGGTGGCTATCAACCAATTCAGATGGCTTCTTGGCCGCCCGTACTTCCCGAACCAACGAGCGTGGAAACGAAAAAGGATCGGTCCCAGCTTATGGAACAATCTTAATATTGAGACCAAGCATTGTATATCCATCTCTACTTTTATTTCATCAGCCAAATGTAAATTTTATTCGTAATCCTGTGCATGTTATTGTTGCTGATTTTGAATTAAATAATTAATATTATGTATTATTATTATTATATTCTTATTATTACTTAACATTGTGACTATTTATTTATTTATTATTTATTTATTGCTTTATTTTATTCAACTGGGAGCCTTTGTAGTAGCCCTCTGGGCTAGTGGGCTCCTCAGTATAAATAATGAAACCTGAACCTGAAGGAAAATGGCCGAATCCACGAGCCTCGAAATATTTACTGAGTGAACGAAGAAACTCATCGAACCAACGAGTTTCAGAGTATTTACCGAACGAACAAAGAAACTTGCCGAACCAACGACTTTCAGAGTATTTACCGAATGAACGAGGAAACTTGCCGAACCAACGAGGCTTAGGATACTTACCAAACGAACGAAGCAACGGTTATGGCTTCTTCTATTAGAAAATCTGAGAAACAACCTTTTTTAACCCCCGTTGAGAACGTCGAAGAATGGCTCTAGCCAAGAATACAGCCAAGAATACACAATGGGCACATAACAATGGCTGTTGATTAATTAATACCAGTCACTTAAAAACCGGGGTACATCACTAATAAGGTCAGTGTTGTACCCCAGTACATCGCGAATGTACTCCAGTCGGTCCCTTTGATCTTAAGTGACACTATCAATATCACCAATCGGGATACATACATCTATGTACAGTACTATGCACTATGTAATAGCTAAAGTACCTCTCGAGAAGCTGTAGTGGATATACAGACACCTTTGCCTAATTGATACCGAGGGCGAAGCCCGGGGTGTCAATTATTCAAAGGTGTCTGTATCCACTACAGCTTATTGAGAAGTACTTTAGTTATTATGTGGTATGTTGTCAATCATTTGCTACTAATTTTGAATGCCCACCTTTGGTTGAGCAATAATTAGTAGACGTGTGAATAGGTAACAACCAATTATCCACAATGCAACATCGAATGAAGTGTGCGTACATGCATGAATAGCACTGCTTTTCCTTTGAAGTCGCCCATGCAACATACCACATTACATAATGTAGATGAATATAAGGATACTTGCTAAATCTGACTGCACATTGCTGAGAAGTTGTTCGTAGAACTTCTCTGCTTGTTGTCCTTGCTGCTGAGCATTGTTACAACAGTAAATTTGGTAAGCAAGCTCCTGATGACACTAAGGATTCAAGGATGCACAAAGTAAACTTGAGGATGTTTGTATATATACACTACAATAATGTCCATTACTTGATAGCTCCAAAAAGCCAGTGCCCTGGAACAAATATCCATTATCACTTCTGGTCGCTGTCCTGAAAGAACCATCTACAGAAATGAAAATAACCTAATTACCAACCAATCCATGGATGTACAAAACACTCATGATCTGGCATCTCTATAATCCAATATGTATTCTGGGACACATAAGTCATTATAAATTATACCATAAATACCTCAACAAACTGACAAGCATGACAATCATGACATAAACTTGTTTGCACAAAGTGTGTCGGAATATCAATGTCACTATAGCATATATATCATATTTATCATACAAAATATCTAGTACATTAACAACAGACCAAAACAAATATACAAATATAAATAAGAATAATTTACAGATTTATACTCATCCTTTGGGTTCAGATCAATTCTCAAAATGTCATACTTTCCAGGTAGATTTGTGTCACCTATATAGGTAAAAATATATACACAGTGCATATAGGATCATGTAGCAATTGCATAATTATACATATGGCAATCTGTAAATATATACCATTTTATGATTCCCATGGTCCCTTAATGCCGTCATCATCAATACGTATGCATAGCTGGTACTGTAAAACAAATGACTAAAATACATGCCCTTACTAATGCCCATAAGGATCCCATTAGCTAAGCTTATGGCTGCTATTGCAAGGATATATATACATAAGTATACCACCTAAAGGTACATATAAGTGTTTGGTGAATTGCATGCCATTTTTAGAAGGTAAAAAAATAAATCTGGATAATCCATTAGCTGGTAACTCACAACTGTAGTAATTTTATAACCACCATTCTCATTTTGCATATACAATGGTACCAATTTGTAAGTATATATATACATTTATTCTGTATGCATTACAGTTATTCATGTTGAAATAGGTTGGTGAAAGATAAATTTGTACTAGGAGGTATATTCAGCTTCATTGCAACACACCCTTCCCACTGATATAGCTCAATTAGTCAATAAGAATAATGGGCATTGGCACACCCTACATATGAAAACCTTCTTAGGTGATGTAGGGTATAGTACTGACCATTATTCTTAGATACTATAGCTTATACCAAATGACTTTGGAAGGCTACCCAATGTTACTGATGAGGAGTGGCATTCTTCACAAAAGGCTTTACAGCACCGTGGAAGAGGTATTGAACTATTAGACCATTTGATTGATGTTTATTATGTAAATACGTACATAAGTAAAGTAAGCAAGTACAAGAACACTTACAAGCAGGACAAACCAGTTTTCCATTAAATTCCCTGCTTCCATCCTCATCACAAAAGATATCTATAGTATATGCTAAGGATATGTTGAGTATTTTCAATCGAGGTACATTGTATGGTAGTAAAGGATACGTGAACAAGAAGTGATCTGTAATAGGGACAAAAAAAACAATAATTATTATATCTTACACGTACACAGAGAAGCTACAGTATGTAGCATTTTGCATGTGTATACGCTTGAATATCCATAATTATAATGAATAGGCATAAACATCATCATGTCAGCACAGTCAATGCTAAGGGGTAATACAATAGCATTCAATGGAACCTTATTGATCTGGTACATCTATATCATCAAGCATTCTATACTTTCATTACAATGGACTAATAATTATTGATAATCCATCATTCCTTACAATCAAACTATCCATACCGGATTGTCAGGATTATACTGTACATATTCATACATGCGTATACAAAAAGGAATAATCTCAATTTTCAGCAACTACTGGAACTAAGTCCATACATACATACATGTGTCCAAAATGAACTTAAACAACAGTAACTCAATGGTATCTACTCATATAATCTATTTATGTGATTACTGTTAATAATGTCCTTAATAATCTCTCAAAATGAACTTAAACGGGATGTTTGTGAGGAATCCGCTTGAAACCATCAAATTTACAAATAAAACAAACTCTGTAATAAAGAAAGCCACTAAACTATCTTCCATCATTGTCATCACGTTCAATTCCATTTGTAATTGAATAACCTTTTCTAGGGCGACTTTATCTAAATATTTGTAGGCATCTAAAATTATACATCTTTACACTAAAATAACTATACAACATAATATATTAAAATCTTACCCACGCAAAGGCATTCAACCTTTTTCTACATTTTTTAAAGTTGCAAATCGGTATATCGCCATCCATTCCCCCGTAAATACACCGAACGGCTGACCAAAAGAGCGGGCATAATCCGTACGTAGACAGTATTACGCAACAGACCATATGGCCGGGCACGTGATGTCTCGAAAATGGCTGTCAATGAGGACGTGGAATCAGTGTCGTACCTCATTCCATTGCACTGGGCATTTCACGGCTACGTTTACCCATTCATTGTTCTCTATGCTATTGAGTGCTTATTATGGTACTTGTGGCTGACTAGTGAAGGAGCCTTTATACTAATATCTCTCACCGTGGTCTTTCAGTGTATTTTGGCTTTATTTTGCATCTGGTCTGTCCATATCAAAGCACTATTGGCATACAAAAAGGTATTTAATTTATTGAACATTTATTAATACTATTGATATTTATTGGTACTCGACTATGATCCGTATACCTAGCTATTATTCAATGCCCCTGTGCACATGTAGATCATAGATAACGCCATCGACACTCTGATTGTACTAACGTAGGTTTGTAGTATCTATGTGTACATTATACTTTTCCTGATTTAGATTATGTTTTAATATTGTGTAGTAATCGGTGTAAATTAAGTATATTAATGCCTGGAATATTCGAAAAATCAACAGTAAACTCGATATTTCTACATAACTGAAAGATGATGATTGTGTAACCAAAGGATTTATAGTATGTGGGAGCTGGTCCTGTATTAGCCATGATGACCTTCTCAAAAATATTGACAACACAATGCACAGGAACAGCAATGCAACAGCTTCAACACTTCAGCAGGTAGAGAACTTGGAGTACAGAATGACCTGCACAAATGGGGTGTGAAAATTTTGAATTTGAAATGCTACATTTCGATTGGTGGTCCATCATCATCCTTCATAACACATGACATGTGAATGGATTGTTAATGGCCTCAATACAGACCCTCAGGTGCTAATATTACTCTCGGCAGTTCACACCTTGGGCAATATTAATGCCTTCAGTCCTGTATTCCAGCCATTGACTACCTGTCTATACATTGTAAATATAAAACAACTGATATGAATGGGAGGTTTTTAGCAATATGTAGGAGTGAGTGCTCTAGTTCACCCTCTATTACCTACTCTCTGTGTACCTCTCATACAATACCATTATGTGGTATCTACATTATGATACATTTACACAGGTTGATGATGTACGCAACGCTGTCATGGTAAAAGTTGTTCCAACCAGTAACAATGGTTCCGTGGAAATTGTTGCATTACATTGTCTTGTGAGTTAATGATGTCTTCTTAAAATATGTCTGCAATCATAGTCTATCACAATGATACAATATAATGTATGCAATTTTTGTAGAGTAACAATGGATATCTAAAGCAATGATAATCTTTCTGAAGTACATTATCTGATACAACACTAACACCTTAATATTTTGACTACCCTATTGTGTAATTGTAATTGTGTCCTTTGTATAATGGTATTTCTAATGTATTACTTATAATTATTATATGATAAGTGTGTATTATAAAGTGCACCCTGTCTTATCAAAATCCCTGTGAACTTCAGCTTTGAAGTGTGTTTGAAAAGTGTTGATAACTGAAGTAACGTATTTGTTACTGTAGTACACTTACGATTTATCCAACATGTTTAGTATTATGATGCAATTATGGTACACACTGTGACAATAAGTAGTCTGTAGTAATGCTAAAGTGACTTTTGAAGCTAAAGCAATTATAATTACCTGCTACATTGTGAATTCTTCTTTTGGGCTATTGTTTCAATCATGCCAAACACTGTTTCAACAATTGAGCTGTAGCAACAGGAGTAGCTTTATGGGTTCTGTGTTAAATCATTCACAGATGAAAATATAGTACCAAAACAACTGTAGAATTCTTAATCAGGACAATTGCTTAATTCTGGTTACACTGTACTTAAAATATCTTTTGCTTTTTTATCTTTATATCTCTATAGAATTTGGATAGTGGCAGTTCTTACACATGGTTTGACTTCCAGAAATCCAGATACTTCTATGACTATTCACTGGAGAAATTTGCTTCTGTAAAATACCCCGAAGATTGGAAATTTGATGATTATCTCAAACACAAAGGACTCGAAACTGACCAAGATATAGCTTCTGGCAAACAGAAATATAGTCTGAACATGTACGTGAGTGTCTTTAATGCTTTTATTATTTTGAAGACTTGTCTATGTGTGTATAAATTTCCGTACATTTATGTTTTCAATGTAGTATACACACATATACGTACGTATGTATGGCTATTCACACCAATGTACATTCTTAGTTATGCAGGTTTACTTGTGTACAATGTAAAATGCATCATCAAACTGTTGAGCTATATACATGTACTGTATTATAGTAATGCTGTCCCTCTCTCAATCAGGTTGTGTAGCTAATACCTACATACATTGCTTGTAGTACCTCTTTGGGTTTTGAGGTACGTACATTCCTATAATAGTTTTGCAACAGAGTAGACAGGTTTGATATTGTAATGCTGCTCAGCTGTATTTCCAGGATTAGAGACCAATGGACTGAAATTTGATGATTCAGCTCAGGTCTAGAGGTAGTATAATTATTACATATACATCGGGAATGCTAAGTATATATACACAGCCCTGTCTTAATTTGAGGTAATGTAAAAATACCCACACAGTGGGTTACAATGCAACATAATAAAAACAAGTAATTATATTTCAAAAACATGTGGGGCATGCTCTTGACCTGCTGCCCCCTGCTCTCAAGTTACTTGGCCGTCTCTTTTAGGTTTAGAAGATTCTTTTAAAATGATATAACATTCGGCATAACCGTTGCACTCGCATTCCAGCCCAATTTCTAATTCTCGGCATTTTGAAATCGACCATCTTTTTAGCGCTATATAAATTATGATATGAATTCACTGTTGCGATCACATGTAGGAACACGTAATATATAGTGAAAACACAACATCTGGAAGTTTCAATCCATGGATCTTCAGTAGACCACCTTCTATATTTTAACATACAGAATATACTAACAAAATTGATTGGATTCTGCTTATAATCATTGTATTTGTTTTCTCTCCATAGCATTGATGTTGAACTGCCTGATTTTATCACACTCTTCATAGAGAAGGCAACAGCTCCTTTCTTTGTCTTTCAAGTTTTCTGTGTAGTTCTATGGTGCTTGGAGGAATATTGGTATTACAGTATCTTCACTCTATTAATGTTGATTCTGTTTGAAGCTATTCTTGTTAAGCAGGTATGAAAGTGTACACATGTATTGTCAAAGATTTTCAGTCCCTATGTAACCAATTCAATATGTGCACCTCGCATACGTATGCATAGGTTTAATGTAATTAATATACTGTTCATATGCTTATTTAATATGGTTCATGTTTGTACGTACTAGACTCATACATATGTATATAACATTATATTGTATTGCACTATCACAATTATCATGTGAGTGTTAGGTTCTCATTCAATTCTTCTTTACCTTCCTATTTTTTGTAGCAACAAAGAAATCAGTTATTGATAAAGAATATGAGTCCAAAACCTTATACCATATATGTAAGTACATAGCAGTATGTTCATGAATTGTGGTATTTGCCAGGTACATATACGTATGTGGTATGTTGCGTGGGCGACTTCAAAGGAAAAGCAGTGCACACATTTGTGATGTGTGCACACTTCCCTGATGTATGCACACTTCATTGGATGTTGCATTGTGGATAATTGGTTATTTCCTATTCACACGTCTATTAATCATTGCTCAACCAAAGGTGCGCTTTCAAAATTAATAGCAACTGATTGACACAAATTACCACATAATAGCTAGTGTACCTCTTGAGAAGCTGTAGCAGATGCACCTTTGCCTAATTGACACCCCGGGGCTTTGCCCTCGGTATCAATTGGGCAAAGGTGTCTGTATATCCACTACAGCTTCTCAAGAGGTACTTTAGCTATTGCATACATGTATGTACATATTTACTTTTGTTTGTACAGTATGAAGCTATAATGTCTTTTCTTGTGTTCACTTGTGGGTACATGCATGTGTTCATCTATACATTACCTGCATGTGGTCCACTATACTTGTTTCATTTAAATGTACGTACATTTACCTGTACTTATCTGTACTGTGCTTAGTTGTGTTTACATCTGTTCACTTATATCAGTGTTTACCTATATTCACCTGTGTACACTGATGATTACCTGAACCTCTTTACCAATAGTGTTTCGCTTGTGTTTCTTTTGAATTTTAAGATGTATGTACGTACGTATCTCATCTATGCTTATATGCCTGTGTACATGCGTGTATGTAGGTGTACCGCAACAAAAAGTGGTATAAACTTCTCACAGATTCTCTACTTCCTGGGGACATTGTTTCTCTTGGTATGTGGCTGTCATGTACATATATAGAATATGAGCATGACTATGAATAAATATGATGTACTTATGTGTATATACAAATGCGTGTACACTGTACATACCCGTGTGATTTTATGTTTTTAAGCATACATACTAACATACGTAACTTTTTTAGTATTGTCATATGTGAAATATAGCATGCGTACTACAGGAATGCATAATAACTTCAATGAAACGAACTTTCACAATTTGCTCTGTTCATGGAGGTGAACAGAAAACAGTTCATTGAAATAATTTTTTGGAAAGGATAATGAATTGTTCGACGTATTGTTATGTAATGTGTATACTTTAAGCACTGATACCACAATCAAATGTGTGTGTGTGTGTGTGTGTGTGTGTGTGTGTGTGTGTGTGTGTGTGTGTGTGTGTGTGTGTGATCTGTGTCATTAGTACAATTATTAATGCTTTTATATGTGCATATTTCAAAATTTTTGTAGTTCGCTATGACGAAGGGTATTCTGTCCCTTGTGACATTTTGTTGCTTCATGGTCAGTGTATAGTAGATGAAGCTTTACTGACTGGAGAGTCCGTTCCACAAATGAAGGTCAGTATTCAGCATCCAAATAAAGCAGATGAGAAGAAATTAATGAATTCAAATGTGTATTCTTTACTTAATCAAATTATATTCCCTTAAATTGATGTAGGAGCCAATTTCATCTGTTCCATGTGATAGAGCACTATCCCTGGAGACTGATACAAGGCTACATGTGATCAGCGGAGGAACTAAACTTGCACAGCATATATCTTCATCAGATCTACCATCAGCCCTCAAGGGTATGTACAGTGTACATGTATTATACTAAGCAAGTCTCAGGTTTATATAATATTATGTGTATCTCAATACAATTGGGTACTCATATAATATGTACGCACAGTGTAATAAACAAAACTGTATTAGCATATCTTGTACAGCAGGCTCATCTCAGTAATACTGTAGATACAGCTGTGTACATTTGTATACAATGGAAACTCTCCATTGAAGACCTTAATTTAAATCCTCATCACAGAGGTTTCCCCTATTTGAAGCCATTTCACACACTACAGAAGTACACCAAGTGGAGGAATGGTGTCTATATGATAGGAATTCCCTCAATTCAGAGGATTGTAATAGAGAAGTTCCACTGTAGTAAATGCAATGTGGTAAAGGTTTGGCCTTGACCTACAATGTACGTATGTACATTTGCTGAGTTTACCATTGTGTAATAGTTATATCCTGGCGTAGAAAATGTCTGATCGAGGTGAGCCCACGTACTAGATTGTTTCAGGCTCACGACTACGACATTTTGGCCAACATGTGACTTCTTTGTGTGCAAATTGCCATCCTGTCAAAGTGTCTAATCTCGATTTGTCTGCCCGGCTGGAAGGGAGCACAAATGTGCTACAAGATGGCATGGATGATTTCATTTGTGGTTGACTGTGGTTTACACGAAAAGGATGAATAGGGCACTTATGTTTCGTTTCCTCATGGTCTCAGTTTTTGAGCAAATGTACATTGAAAGGCTGGAACATGAACACGACAATCTTTCGAAAATTTTAGTTATATTTTTAGTATCAAACATTGGAGCAGGGTTCACCGAATTGTCTTTTGGGCCTTCAAATTGGTCAGCCATAATGACATCCATTTTGGCAGACATATGTGTATGATGTCATTGACCTGGAAAAATGGCGATTCTACATGCTTTGGTTGTATTCATACATTTGTGTGGATGTAACCATAGTAAATTAGGATAGGTATACTTATTTAGGCTGGGGAGGCCAGTCTAAATACGTAAATATATCTAACCTAACCTACTATGGTAAAAAGCGACATTCTTCATATAGTGCACACCTGGCAGACAATTTATACTGCAAATATGCACATAGTCCGATACAGTGGAACCCCTATAATCCGGACACCGCACTAAAACGGACACATAATCTTGGAACCACCTTATTCCGTATTGTAATGTATGTAAAATGCCCCCTGAAATACGGACTTTCATTATTCCGTAAAACGGACGGGAAAATATGAACCAGTGTATACAAATCAGTAGTATATTATACACAATAAAGCGGACAAATCAAAGTTTCTGAGCCTGTAAGATTTTCTCCAGTTTGCCCACCAATACCTTTGGTCCTGACAATCTATATGTGCAGGGGATTTCAAGGTGAAAATGTGATCATTAGAAAGTATTCGTTACGAAGACAATTTGGATTGTACTGTATTAGCTCATGTCTCTAAGAAAATTGAGGTTTAGTTCGACGATGAAGTTACTAGAACTAGTACAACTAGACAAATTTCGTATTGTTCCATATATGCAATGTGTCTTTTTGCCACCCAATATATCTGCCGAGTTACGCCCCCGCATCGTGCATGTCCATTACTTCGATTCCAAAGTACATAACCCCTGAAATAAGGACATCCCTATAATCAGGACAATTCAAATTTGTCCCCAAGTGTCCGGATTAGAGGGGTTCCACTGTACACCATATTATATGGATTAGAAATGTGTTCACTAATTTCCTGCCTTGCTCCAACGCAATTAATCCTAACAATGTTTGGTGACCTGTATTGTGTGTGTGTGTGTGTGTGTGTGTGTGTGTGTGTGTGTGTGTGTGTGTGTGTGTGTGTGTGTGTGTGTGTGTGTGTGTGTGTGTGTGTGTGTGTGTGTGTGTGTGCATTTGTGCATGTGAAAATTGTGAAATGTGGGCTTCCATGTGAAACAAATTATTCGAGTTGAAAAACTTGTGGGGCTGCCACCTCCATATTCGAATTACTAGGGCGTCTTCCTTAGGTTCAGAAGAACCTTCAATGACGTTATTACATTCGGTGGAGCTTCATTGCACGAGTTCTAGCTCAATTTCTAATTGTCGGCATTTGAAATCAGCCATCTTTATTTCGCGCAATATAAATTATTATATAAATTCTTTGTTGCGGTTACACGTAGAAGTACATATGATATCTCTCTCTCTATATATATATGTGTGTGTGTGTGTGTGTGTGTGTGTGTGTGTGTGTGTGTGTGTGTGTGTGTTTTTGAAGTTAAGTGACAATATCACAAATCGGGATACATATATATATATTATTATATGTATCCCGATTTGTGATATTGTCACTTAACTTCAAAAACACCAACTACGGTATATATCCGATATACCAGGGTATATTTCTGACCTCATTAGTGATAGACCCCGTTTTCTTAATTGAAAGGAAGCTATCAATTATCACTGCACTTGTCACTTAACACTAGACAATCAATGCACCAGCAATACTGATACACAATTTCACAAACGCTGAAGAACACAAACTCAGTGCACAAAAAAATGTCGTGTTTTCAGAAGGGCAGTAAAGACTTCGTGGTTTTGGCTAGGCTGGATAATAGTAACTCAGCCCATTTGGCTCTCATGGCGGTGTTTTGGGCACACAAGGGTTGGTCCACTCTTCTAAGTTGGTAAGCTCAGAGAATCAATCGCTGTCATCATTATCTCCACACCTCTTTTCTTGCTAGGTATTAGGGAGTAGATGGGTACTCGGTTATTGTTAACTTGCCTCTGATTAAAGGTTTTACTGTCGTGGTTTTCAGCTCCTAAAGAAATCTTCCCTTGCAAAATTCTTGTCTGTATTCATAACGCCAATGGCTTTCAATCGTTTTGACGGGATACATATTTGTTATATGCCGCCTTTGCTGGGTATAGCTAATATATCGGACAAGCATTACATACTGGAAGTTGAAATGAAAACAATATAGGGGCTGCCTGTGGCAGCTCTTAAGAAGGTATTCAATCAAATTCACAAAAATCTTATTACATTTCTCACATTGTTGAAAATTGTACAAGGAACCTAATGTTGAAAGGACAAGTTCAAATCTCAATTCAATTTAGTAGAATTACTGAAAAGTTGTAGTACGTATTTATTATTTTAAAAACTTTCATGGAACAATCATACGATATATACGATATGTACATATGTGTATCTTATCAATCAAGGAAGTACGTGTGCAATTGTGGAAGGCTATTATAAATAGCTTGGAAAGCACTAAGCTATAACCCTATATAACCCTAGCTCTTTCATTTTGTGATTAGTCATACCATTATCATTGCTAGAATACTTTGTGATATTAAGTGTTTTGAAGTAACTGCATTCCTCATTTCAATCTCTCCAGCAGCACCAGACAATGGTTGCATTGGATTTGTTCTTAAAACAGGATTCAGTACTTCTCAAGGCAGGCTGCTTCGTACTATCTTATACAGTGTGAAGAGAGTCACTGCTAATAATCTGGAGAGTTTCTTATTTATTGCCTTTTTGCTGATTTTTGCTATAGCAGCATCGACTTATGTTTGGATAAGAGGTGTGTACAGTATATATATTCATATTAATATTGTCAGTTACCTTTTTGCTGAAATGTATGTGATTAGTTATGTTATGTACAAACATAGGTGCTGAAGACCCAAACCAGACCACTTACAAACTTCTTTTGGAATGCGTTTTGATTATTACTTCAGTTGTTCCTCCAGAACTTCCAGTGGAATTATCATTAGCTGTAAACTCTTCTCTTTCTAGACTGGTTAAAGCAGGTATGCTTGTTAATGCATGTACGTATGTTGTGTTACTGTATGAATATTATTTCTGACGATTGGATGGTGGATTTGATCATATTTAGCTGAAGTTTTTTTCACACCTTTGGAAATACTTTTGTAATACTTCTTAACTACACACTCAATAATGCTGTAAAGTATTCTTGAGTGAGTATTTCATCAGTCCATTTATCCACTATCAGTTTTTCCTGAGATGTTTCTGTATAACTGTATCGAGACACAGAAATACGTTGCTTATAGTGGAAGTTGGTAGTATCCATACTTGACTGTACTATAGATCACCAGACCATCATCAGATTTCAACACTGTAAATTTCCTGATTTACAGTGTGTTGTGCCCTGGTACATATGTATGTACATCCATCCATACATATGCTCATTATGTTTCAATTGTATGTGTTCACTGTCATATTATTCATGTTACATTTTCCTGTACTACTTACCCAGATATATACTGCACTGAGCCGTTTCGGATTCCTTTTGCTGGAAAAATCAATGTTTGCTGTTTCGATAAAACTGGAACTTTGACAAGTGACTCATTTGTTGTTCACGGAGTGGCTGGTGTCAATAGGGCTGATCCAGCAGAAATGACAACTGTTGATGATTTATCACTGAAGACCTTGCTTGTTTTGGCATCATGTCATTCTTTGGTACTAGTAGATGGCACACTTGCTGGTGACCCCATTGAAGTGGCCTCTTTGAATGCAATAAATTGGAAACTGACCAGAAGTGAGTTGAAGAATATTTGAATTGTACTTTCTGTTTAAATCGATGTACATATATCTCGTATATGATTAATGTACTGTACATCCTATATAATAAACAGGATGTCCTCATGTACAGTGAATGTAATGTTTTACTCACATAATATACATGTGAACATCCAAATATTATTTTATGCCTATGATGAGCTTCCTGATAATCCATTAATTTCAGTACTATACTGTATACACGTAGATTATTATGTATATACACACATTGCAACGTTACACTTAGATCACTTGACAATTTTTATATCTTTCACATCTAGATGACTTCTTGTGTTCCCAAAAAGACAAGAAACTAAGTCTCAAGATTGTTCGCCGCTTTCATTTTACCAGTGCTTTGAAGAGAATGTGTGTCGTATGCACACAACATAGTGGAGGAGCAGATTCCAAGAATGTTACTTACATTAGTACAATGAAGGGTGCTGCAGAAGTTTTGCATACAATGGTAATAATCGTGTGTGTGTGTGTGTGTGTGTGTGTGTGTGTGTGTGTGTGTGTGTGTGTGTGTGTGTGTGTGTGTGTGTGTACATGCGTGCATGTGTGTGTGTATATGTGTGTGGTATACTTGATTGTGTGATTATAATCATTATCGACATATTATGTTCCTTTTCAATTGTTAGTTCAATAATCCCCCTGCATTTTATGAGGAAGTATACAAAGCATTGTCAGCCTCTGGCTATCGTGTGCTTGCTCTAGGCTACAAGTATCTTGGGCCCATGACTTCTAATCAAGTAGGATTGAACACTAAAACCATTACTATCATTTTTACTATGTGTGTGGTAGTAACTTAATATGCTAATTCAATTATATAGGTTAGGAGTCTACAGCGACAGGAGCTAGAACATAATTTTGAATTTGCTGGATTTGTTGTCACTTCAAATCCCATCAATAAGGGATCATCAAAATGCATTCGGTCTATTCTATCATCTTCACATCTGGTGAGCCACTTATAAGTACACTATGTATCTTATCACTTTCTATTATGCTGAGCTATTAATACGTACGTAGGTATCTATTAGGAATGTATCTGCATATTTTGCATGTACATTGTGGTTGTATCCTGGTGAAGAATATTTATACTGAATATATGCATGCAACTATTATATTATATAGCGTGCACAAAAGAAAGTGTTTACTCATGCCCCTTCTATGTTCTGAATTATCCTGTTTGGTGGCCTATGCTGTTTTCCTGAACACATCAGTGATCTGTGCTCCAGTGCAGATGTGTATGCACGTGTCCTTTGATCTATTGCTGAACCAGGATACAAAGTATTCACATATGAATGTAACATAATATTACAGTACAACCGTGGCTATCTGAATCCCTTTTGGACAACAGATTGTTCAAAAGTATTAAATTAAAAAGTTGGGATAACTGAAGTCAGATAGGAAACAGGAATTGCATGGTCTGCAAATGAAGTAATTGGCCAATTGACCATCAATGCACAAAGTACAATTTCATTTGACATTAAACATAAACAAGTCTTCGACTAGAATGGATACTGGCTCGTAGTTCTTCATAAGATATTTTGGACACTAAATTTCTCCACTATTTACCTTGAGTAAGTCATTTAAATGATAAACATCAATTTTTGTGTGATATAGGCGCCATTTTTTTCACATCATCCCTACATATAGAGTGCTATTGCACTCTATGATAATTCAGGTAGTTTGGATAATCGAAGGTCCAAAAAGCTGAGGTCACAATGTGATATGCAATCAATATATTGTATTATAATTATTTTTCTATACATAATACTGTGTGCATGTATGATTATTGTAGGCAGTCATGATAACAGGTGATAACCCACTGACAGCATGTCATGTAGCACAGGAGTTGAAGATTTCACAGAAAAAAGTACTGATGCTGACATCAGTTGATAGAGGTGATTTATAGACAATTATCAGTTGTGTATTCACAGTAGATTTGACACTCTGGTTATGCTTTGCAGATTGGTTCTGGCAGGATGTTAAGGGTACTACCACAATACCATTCAGTCATTCCACTGAAGCTATTAAAACTGTTTACGAACTACATGACATCTGTCTTACTGGAGAGGTGAGATCCTTTGTACATGTGCATGTGCATGCGTTTGCACATTGTACTGTTGACTAATGAGAAGGAATTTTAATTCCTGTTGATCCATAATTAAGATGCAAAGTTTTGCATGAGCAATTTTGAATTATGGCCATTTCCCATAATCAGTCCTCTAGCTGGAGGTTAGGGCTGCGAATACGCTCATCATTTGTCAAAGTTCACATCTCCAAGATTAGAGTTACTGTATTTGGTCTATGGCATACATACGTATGTGCATATAGTAATATTAGTGCAATCTTTGGTTGAAATAATGCAATTGACCATATTATACGTATGACTACTGTGTAGTTGTATTTTTCATAGCCTAGTTTATTATTAGCTACTATATTTTTATATGTGTAATCTTAATTCTAGTGGCAAAAACAGACACAGATACATATGCTATATATCCTTGGGATCCCCAGATTATGGAGATTATGGATTACTTTATTAGCTGCTGTAAGGTCAGCTACTAGGGGATGATCGAGGATTGTAGTGTTGTGTATCCTCAGATCCCCAGATGTGACAATTGGTAAATCAATTAGCTATTGAAAGGTCAGCGAGTGGCTAATCAGGATTCATATCATGTATATAACCTCTAGGAGGGATTGATCCTTTGTGTCCTTATTGTAGGTGCCCACATAGGTACAGATATATTACACATACAGTACATGTATGTCATATGTATGTACTCACAGTACATGTATGTCATATGTATGTACTCACAGTACATATGTACATAATTTGGATAAGTATTTTCTATACAGTATTTACATTATCTGTCTCTTTTTGCAGAGTCTTGACTTTTTGTTTAAGCATCACAAACCAGTCCTCTACTTTTTATTACCACAAGTTAAAGTTTTTGCACGTGTAACCCCAAAGCAGAAGCAACAGGTGATAACATCCTATAGAGATGAAGGAATGTACACTTTGATGTGTGGAGATGGTACAAATGACGTAGGAGCACTTAAACATGCACATGTTGGTAGGTTTGCGTGGTGTGTGTGTGTGTGTGTGTGTGTGTGTGTGTGTGTGTGTGTGTGTGTGTGTGTGTGTGTGTAGTGTGTGCATTGTGTGTGTGTGTGTGTGTGTGTGTGTGTGTGTGTGTGTGTGTGTGTGTGTGTGTGTGTGTGTGTGCATGTGTGTGTGTGTAGTGTGTGCATTGTGTGTGTGTGTGTGTGTGTGTGTGTGTGTGTGTGTGTGTGTGTGTGTGTGAAGTGTGTGTAGTGTGTGCATTGTGTGTGTGTGTGTGTGTGTGTGTGTGTGTGTGTGTGTGTGTGTGTGTGTGTGTGTGTGTGTGTGGTGTGCATTGTGTGTGTGTGTGTGTGTGTGTGTGTAGTGTGTGCATTGTGTGTGTGTGTGTGTGTGTGTGTGTATGTGTGTGTGTGTGTGTGTGTGTGTGTGTGTGTGTGTGTGTGTGTGTGTGTGTGTGTGTGTGTGTGAATTTTTATCTTACGTATGTCCAACTTTTGCATTTTATATTAACTAGTACATATAGTATTCATCAATTGACGTTCAAAACTTAATAATGGCGATTTCTCCAATTTTAAGATGAACACACAGACATTATAAGTGAAACACTACTTTTAGGATATGTACTTCTGCTGTGCTAAAAGGTCCTTTAAGTTTACAAACTATTCACTAACAGGTGGATCTGATGTATGTATATGCATACAGTATGTATCTAGGACATTGATGTGATGTGGCATTGACCAGTAAATCTGTACAATTGAATTACCATGCAGAGTCAAAACAGAGTTTCAGGCAAATTTTTCCTGGCCTCTATTGGTTTTTTGTAGAT
Organism: Chondrilla cf. caribensis; assembly: GCA_964020155.1. Lineage (NCBI taxonomy): Eukaryota > Metazoa > Porifera > Demospongiae > Chondrillida > Chondrillidae > Chondrilla > Chondrilla cf. caribensis. The sequence goes on from OZ026563.1 coordinate 2,974,430, forward strand.
CATACCAAAAATACATTACAAATTATGTGTTGATCGAATGTAGAATCAAAGTATTTTGGATTTATAAAAGGCTTTGATTTGTCATTTAACACCTGCATGTGGAATGGAACTAACTAGTCTTATGAGAAATGTAAGTACCTAGAATGTACTTATTAGGTGCCATAGGTACTGCATGTACGTATGTACATATACATGTAATACCACACTGTACATATATGTACGTATGCATGTAGATATTAGTTTGCCATTCCACTTTGCAGGTGTTTCTCTGCTGAAACACACCAAGCATACCAGTGTGAAGCCAACTAGCAGTATGCAGGTGTCCAGTAGCAACCCTTCGAAATTAGATTCATTGCATCGAAGGCCACTCCATAGACTTAGAAATAAAGATGGTAATGTCCTAGCAAGTGAAAAAAGAGATCAAAAGGATCAAAAGGTACAATACATTGTTGACATTTCCTATTATTCTGTATATGTTTGCTTCTTTCTGTATATGTTTGCTTCTTTCTGTATATGTTTGCTTCTTTCTGTATATGTTTGCTTCTGTGTTCTCTGTACATTTAAAGTGGATTTCTGTTCCTGGCTTACCTCACTACTCCTTCACCTAAATATCATTAACACTCACATTATTACTGTAATATAGTATGTTGGCTAACACTGTCATGAGTTTTGTGTACTTGCTGGTTGCACAATAATCACTAAAATTTGCAACAATTTGCACCAAGCTGGAAAATTCTAGCCCTGTTACTAGCCATTTTGTTAATATGTATGCTACAACTATAATCTGATGATATTTCTGATTATGAAAGTAAACACTCTGGTACTATGATGAGTGTCATCATTCTCACGTATATACGTATTGCAGTGTGCGTGTTAATCCCATCTGACACATTAACCATAATTTGTCTTATTACCACCAGATGCTGATGAAGAATCAATTGTATGAAAGTCAGGAAGGGCCAGTCAAGCTAGGTGATGCATCTATTGCTAGTCCATTCACGTACAAAGGCGCTGGTGTAGGATGTGGTTAGTTTATACGTATACTAATACTACTACAGATATATTGTAACTGACTATGTCTTTTATTTGCACAATATTAATGAAGTGCTTCAAATATTGAAACAAGGACGTTGTACTCTTGTAACAACTTTGCAAATGTTGAAGATTCTTGCTCTGAATGCTTTGATTTTGGCTTATTCTCAAAGTGTTCTATATGTACATGGGATCAAGTTCAGTGATACGTAAGTACTGCATTCAATATTATTTACACTCTGTGCATTAAGTAGTGGTGTTTCATGCATAGTATACTATAATATTGCAACATATGCAATCCTCCCTAGGCAATACACTTTGCAGGGGGTCCTTCTGGCTGCCTGCTTCCTTTTCGTCTCGCAGTCTAAGGTTTGCTGAGCTGCACTTGCTGCATTACTAGTATTGATGCTTCATTCTCTACTTTAGCCCGTGGATGATCTCTCAAAGGAGCGACCTTTGCCCAATTTTTTTAATATTTACACTGTGACCACTGTCTTGATGCAGTTTGGCATTCATTTCATGGCATTGGTCCGTATAGTACAGGAGACTCAAGTACTGGAGTCAAGGTGAGCTGGTTCAAAACTTCACCTGTGTACATTTGTATTTTCTGACTCGCTTGCTTTCTTGTGGATTGTGTTGCTTATTAATATCAGAGAAGGTATAATCTGCCCTGATCTGATAGCACAGAGAATTTTATATGCATAATGTATAGTTTAGTGTGTTAATACATTGCATGTCAATAACCTGTACATATGCATGTTATAAATAGTTTTGATCAAATATACTATACTTCATATTTTATAATAGTAAGTGTATATTATTGTATTATACCTAAATACATTAGTGGATTCCTTTGTGATAATACGAGAATACGTATGTATTCTGAAGAGTTTGATTGGAAGGCAACATTTTGAACTATATATGTCAATTTACTTGCAAGTACTGTAACAAGTTAAATGTGTGCATTCATCGCTATTTCTTTTTAAAGATCTTTGTCTATTTCTATATGAACCTCCTGCTTAGCCCCAAAGGTGTTGACCTTGAAAAGGAATTTGAAGAGAATACTGTTAACAGTGCTGTGTTCCTCCTGTGTTTAACCATGCAAATTACTAACTTCATAGTAAATTATCATGTGAGTTATTGTTTACAGTTATTATTGTTTACTTAAATGATTGTGTTAGAATAGATCAAGGTATTGTTCAATGAATGCACTTCTCATTCCCAGGGGAAACCGTTTATGAGCAGTTTACATGAAAATAAACCGCTCTTTTGTAGCCTACTTGGCCCTCTATTGGTTGTAGTGATGTTAACGTTCAACATTTACCCTGACTTTAACAGGTCTCTTGAGATAGTTGAATTTTCTGATGAGGTATGTTTTGCCGAATCTACTATCGAGTGTATGAAACATTTACCGCATTTTCCCTGTTGTCTAGTTCCAAAGGTCAATGTTTGCAGTCATGGTGATAGATTTTGCTTTGTCTTTCCTGTGTGACAGAATCCTGCAAATTTCAGTTAAACGTTTGGTGAAATGAGACATTACTACCAAACTGTTACAATAAGAATGTGCCAATATTATTAGTATTCACTGCTACATTGAGATCTACATATATTTAATTTAATGATCATAAATTTAATTTGTAGATCATGCAATCAGATGTTGATCACCCTGGCTATTATTCACACTGTTACTGTAGATTGCACAGAAAGTTGTACGTATATGCTCACAGGATGTATAAATGACATAGGTAGTTGTAGATCATGCATGCAACTGATAATCATTCAGTGTGTTGTACATCAAACAGGCTCTGCATGGTGGATATATAACCAGTCAGGTGTGCATCATACAGCATGCTGGAGATCACACAGACTGTTGTGGAACTCACAAACAGAGGTGGATCACACAAAGGCACCTGTAGATTGTACAGGCTGTTGTAAATAATTTATTATTATTACATAGCCTATTATAGTGAATCACACAAGCTGGAGGAGATGATATACAGTAGAACACACTAACTGTTGCAAACCACACAGGCTATAATGAAGTTAACACAGTCTGGCTATTGTGAATCTGGGGATAATGTAGACTACAAAGATATTGATATTGAAAATACACAGGTTGTTTTGAATCACACAGGGTGATGCACATGATTAGGCAATTGCTGATCTTGCCAGCTGCGCAATACAGAATCATGAAGACAATTTTGAGTATATAAAGCTGTTGTGAGCTGTGCAGATTGACATAAATTACAAGTACTGTAGTGAATGACTCAGGGTGATTTAGATTGTGTAGTCTGTAGTGAATAAGGCACACAGTACAGACTGCATGATGTAAATTATTACATAGGCAATTGATAATCACATATACTGATTTAGAGGACATAAGAAGGTTACAATGAATTACACAGAGAATATAGCGATTGAATCACACAGACTTACTACATAGATTACACTGATTCAAAGTATGTTTTGGCGACCGGA
>OZ026563.1:2982939-3057939 GCA_964020155.1 Chondrilla cf. caribensis
AAAAATGGTACCTTTTAATCAGTAAACGTTATGTTTTCCATGAACTGTACTGCATATACAGTATATCAATGACATTTCAAATTTCATTTGATATGTAATAAACTATACTCAGAACATTGCCCAGTGCTACTGATGAGGAGTGGTATTCTCCGAAAAGGCCTTCTAGCACATTGGCAAAAAATGAATATTACCGATTCTGGTCAAAAATACCTTATTAACCACTGTCCTTTCTACCCAGGACTATTTTTGATGCCTAGAAGATAACAACAGAAACGTGGAAGATAAGCCTTGCCCTGTTTGGGAAGAATCGAGGATTTCACGGACAAGCGCCGACTTTTACGTAGGGTGTTAAAGTCGGTAGATAATAATCCACTACTTGTACTACACTGAACCCTACAGACAACGACCTGATAGGCTAAAAAAGCACAGCCAATACTCTGCCTAGTTGAGATTGACTACTCAGAACATTGCCCAGTGCTACTGATGAGGAGTGGTATTCTCCGAAAAGGCCTTCTAGCACATTGGCAAAAAAATGAATATTACCGATTCTGGTCAAAAATACCTTATTAACCACTGTCCTTTCTACCCAGGACTATTTTTATATATATTGTTTTCATTTCAACTTCCGGTATGTTACGCTCGTCCGATATATATATATATAATATGTGTTCCTACGCATAACCGTAACAATGAAATTATATTATAATTTATATTGCGCGAAAACAAGATGGCCGATTTCGAACGCCGATAATTAGAAATAGGGCTAGAATTCGTGCGCTGAAGCTCCGCTGACGGTAATAACCTCAGCGAAGGTTATTCTGAATCTAAGAAAGACGCCAAGTAATTCGAGTGCGGGGGGCGGCAGCCCCACGAGTTTTTGAACTCGAATTACTTGTTGATGCATAGAAGATAACCACAGAAACGTGGAAGATAAGCCTAGCCGAAGATAAGCGGCGACTTTTACGTAGGATGTTAAAGTCGGTAGATAATAATCCACTACTTCTACTACACTGAACCCTACAGACAACGACCTGATAGGCTAAAAAAGCCCAGCCAATACTCTGCTTAGCTGAGATTGACTACTCAGAACATTGCCCAGTGCTACTGATGAGGAGTGGTATTCTCCGAAAAGGCCTTCTAGCACATTGGCAAAAAATGAATATTACAGATTCTGGTCAAAAATACCTTATTAACCACTGTCCTTTCTACTCAGGACTATTTTTGATGCCTACAAGATAACCACGGAAACGTGGAAGATAAGCCTTGCCCTGTTTGGGAAGAATCGAAGATTTCACGGACAAGCGCCGACTTTTACGTAGGGAGTTAAAGTCGGTAGATAATAATCCACTACTTGTACTACACTGAACCCTACAGACAACGACCTGATAGGCTAGAAAAGCCCAGCCAATACTCTGCCTAGCTGAGATTGACTACTCAGAACATTACCCAGTGCTACTGATGAGGAGTGGTATTCTCCGAAAAGGCCTTCTAGCACATTGGCCAAAAAATGAATATTACCGATTCTGGTCAAATATACCTTATTAACCACTGTCCTTTCTATACCGAGGACTATTTTCGATGCCTAGAAGATAACCACAGAAACGTGGAAGATAAGCCTAGCCGAAGATAAGCGGCGACTTTTACGTAGGATGTTAAAGTCGGTAGATAATAATCCACTACTTGTACTACACTGAACCCTACAGACAACGACCTGATAGGCTAAAAAGCCCAGCCAATACTCTGCTTAGCTGAGATTGACTACTCAGAACATTGCCCGGTGCTACTGATGAGGAGTGGTATTCTCCGAAAAGGCCTTCTAGCACATTGGCAAAAAATGAATATTACCGATTCTGGTCAAAAATACCTTATTAACCACTGTCCTTTCTACCCAGGACTATTTTTGATGCCTACAAGATAACCACGGAAACGTGGAAGATAAGCCTTGCCCTGTTTGGGAAGAATCGAAGATTTCACGGACAAGCGCCGACTTTTACGTAGGGAGTTAAAGTCGGTAGATAATAATCCACTACTTGTACTACACTGAACCCTACAGACAACGACCTGATAGGCTAGAAAAGCCCAGTCAATACTCTGCCTAGCTGAGATTGACTACTCAGAACATTACCCAGTGCTACTGATGAGGAGTGGTATTCTCCGAAAAGGCCTTCTAGAACATTGGCCAAAAAATGAATATTACCGATTCTGGTCAAATATACCTTATTAACCACTGTCCTTTCTATACCGAGGACTATTTTTGATGCCTAGAAGATAACCACAGAAACGTGGAAGATAAGCCTAGCCGAAGATAAGCGGCGACTTTTACGTACGATGTTAAAGTCGGTAGATAATAATCCACTACTTGTACTACACTGAACCCTACAGACAACGACCTGATAGGCTAAAAAGCCCAGCCAATACTCTGCTTAGCTGAGATTGACTACTCAGAACATTGCCCAGTGCTACTGATGAGGAGTGGTATTCTCCGAAAAGGCCTTCTAGCACATTGGCAAAGAAATGAATATTACCGATTCTGGTCACAAATACCTTATTAACCACTGTCCTTTCTACCCAGGACTATTTTTGATGCCTACAAGATAACCACGGAAACGTGGAAGATAAGCCTTGCCCTGTTTGGGAAGAATCGAAGATTTCACGGACAAGCGCCGACTTTTACGTAGGGAGTTAAAGTCGGTAGATAATAATCCACTACTTGTACTACACTGAACCCTACAGACAACGACCTGATAGGCTAGAAAAGCCCAGCCAATACTCTGCCTAGCTGAGATTGACTACTCAGAACATTACCCAGTGCTACTGATGAGGAGTGGTATTCTCCGAAAAGGCCTTCTAGCACATTGGCAAAAAAATGAATATTACTGATTCTGGTCAAAAATATCTTATTAACCACTGTCCTTTCTACCCAGGACTATTTTTGATGCATAGAAGATAACCACAGAAACGTGGAAGATAAGCCTAGCCGAAGATAAGCAGCGACTTTTACGTAGGATGTTAAAGTCGGTAGATAATAATCCACTACTTGTACTACGCTGAACCCTACAGACAACGACCTGATAGGCTAAAAAAGCCCAGCCAATACTCTGCTTAGCTGAGATTGACTACTCAGAACATTGCCCAGTGCTATTGATGAGGAGTGGTATTCTCCGAAAAGGCCTTCTAGCACATTGGCAAAGAAATGAATATTACCGATTCTGGTCAAAAATACCTTATTAACCACTGTCCTTTCTACCGAGGACTATTTTTGATGCCTAGAAGATAACCACGGAAACGTGGAAGATAAGCCTTGCCCTGTTTGGGAAGAATCGAAGATTTCACGGACAAGCGCCGACTTTTACGTAGGGTGTTAAAGTCGGTAGATAATAATCCACTACTTGTACTACACTGAACCCTACAGACAACGACCTGATAGGCTAAAAAAGCCCAGCCAATACTCTGCTTAGCTGAGATTGACTACTCAGAACATTGCCCAGTGCTACTGATGAGGAGTGGTATTCTCCGATAAGGCCTTCTAGCACATTGGCAAAGAAATGAATATTACCGATTCTGGTCAAAAATACCTTATTATTATTATTATTATTATTATTATTATTATTATTATTATTTATTATTATTATTATTATTACATACTTTACAACCACTGAGATTATATATAGGTGAGTTACTCATAATTGTGTGATACAGTAAGGGTGGTGGTTGAAGGACTGACATCATAATATGATGTAGCCTACAGAGCAAAATAAATATTGAGTGTAGTGGGGCAGTGAAGGATGTCGAGAAAGAGATAGGGTGAATAATCGAACAAAAGAATAAGGTGAATACACGATAAACAGGCGGACAAAAAGACTTAGGTGGATGCACAATAAACAAGCAAACAACAGAATAGGGTGAATACACAATAAACAACAACAAACAGACTGATATATATATACCGTTACTGAACTAAGCAAAGAGAATAAGGTGAGTTCACAATAAACAGGCAGTCAAAAAGAATAGAGTAAGTTGAATACACCATAAACAAACAGACTAGACAGGTACTGTTACTGTACATTTTTGAGATTAAATAGATGTGGGTATGATACAAAAAAAAATTAGTGGCAAAGAAAGTGACAGGATGAACATGGACATAAGTAATGAAATGAACAAGGATTGTCAGGGTCAAAATTCACAATGAAATGGTTCCGAAAATAGGTATAGATTTGGCGTTTGATGCTGACATATGGTTGAGATAGATTGAAGGGTGGTAGTGAGTTCCAAAGGCGGACAACTCTATTAAAGTAGTAGTGTCTAGTTGCAGTTGTTTGACGATAGTTATATTTAAGTTTGTTAGTTGTAGCTGATCTGGTGTTTGAGGATGCAAAAGAGATGTGGTCGTAAATGTTAAAGTTATCTCCTGGATTTTGTAGGTTTTTTATTAAAAGTAGGATATCTTGAATTTCGAGCCAATACATTAAGGGAAGGAGATCAAGTGAAGAGAGTCTTTGTTTATAGTTTGAGGAAGAGTTGTCTAGAAGAAATTTCGTTGATCGTCTTTGAACTGTTTCTAACATTACAATGTCTTTAATTAAATGTGGTCTCCATAGTTGGGAGCAGTACGTTAGTTTGGATCTCACCAAGGTGATGTAAAGACATCTTTTTAAATCTTGAGAGGGGGATTGACTGTGGATAGATCTTCTGATAAACTGCAGTGTGCGATAGGCTTTAGCACATATTTGGTTGATGTGGTTTGTCCAACTGAGATCAGAACTGATTGAGATGCCTAAGTCTCGTTGGGTTGATACCAATTGAATTTCATTAGAGTTAATGCTGTAGTTAGGAACTGTTGTTTCTTTGTGGGATAAAGAAAATCGAATGTATGAACATTTAGATGGGTTTAAAGATAATTTCCATTGGTGACACCATGCTGAGAGGGAGTCTAAGTCAGACTGCAAAGATTGGTCATAGAAAGTAGAGACTGAGTGGATTAGCTTTGTGTCATCTGCAAACAAGTAGGTGGATGATGAGGTAATTGCTTCAGGTAAATCATTGATGTAGATTATGAAAAGGAGAGGGCCCAGAATGCTTCCTTGCGGTATACCAGAGATGACCAGTAAGAGAGTTGAAGTGACATTGTCAATTTCAACATAGTATAGCCGATTACTTAGGTAGTTTTGAAACCAAGACCATAGGGGACCAGTGATGCCGATTTGCCATAGCTTGAACAATAACTCTGAGTGAGGGACAGTATCAAAGGCTTTTTTGAAGTCAAGGTAGATTACATCTGAGTATTGGCCATTTTCAATTGATTCAAATATGTTAGAATAGGATAGCAATAGTTGGGACAGACATGAGCGGTTAGACAGGAACCCGAACTGTTGGAGTGAGATGCGAGGGCGTATGAAGGTGATGATTTTACGATAAATGACTGATTCCAAGATACATAATAGTGATATTGGTCTGTAGTTAGTAATATCAGATCTACTGCCACCTTTTGGTATTGGACATATTTTGTGTATTTTCCACTCATCTGGAATTGTACAGTATTGAATGCAATACGTGAACAGGTTAGTAATGTGTTCGAGCAGAGGGCCGATACATGATTTGATGATGTATGGGCTGATGTAGTCACAGCCATAGGCCTTATGAGGGTCCAATTGCTATATTACTGCTGAAATATCAGAGGAAGTGATTTGAATAGAATTAAGTTGAATCGAAGGTGTGGGTAGTTTGTCTACTGGTGGAAGAATAAAATCACTTCTAGTAAAAACAGAGTTGAAATAGATGTTAAAGGCTTCGACTTGTGCAGTTCGAGAGCTGATTTGGGTAGAACGATCAAAGATGGTTTGAGGGATAGAATTATTGCTGTGTAGATGTCTAAGATAGCTGAACAATCTTTTGGGCTGTGAATTACTACTTCTAATGAGGTTGCGCTCAAATCTTTGCTTGCTAGATTCCATAAGATGTTGTAAGGATCTCTCCATTTGTAACAATTTGTTCAATTTATAGGCAGTTGGTGATTTCTTGATTTGACGTTTCAGTGTATGAATGCAATTTATGCTGTGATGGATTTCGGAATTGAACCACTTAGGATAGTGTGTAACTTTTATTGAAGGGACATATCTAAAACACGCCTCGTTTAGAATGGACTTGAGCTCTGACCAAGTTTGATTGGCATTTGAGATGGGTGTATTGATGTTTGTGTTCCATAAGTAGAATAGTATGCCAGGGAGATTGGTTTTTGAGTAGATGAATCGTTTCCTGGCCTTTGGTGTGGGGTATGTTTTTTGTTGTGGATGTCGAAGTTAAAGGTAATTAGGTAATGGTCTGATTTGGAATGGCAGGTAGAGTCGTTAATAGATAAGCTAGAGACAAGGTGGGGTTGGTTGGTAATGACTACATCTAGTGTATTTCCATGGATGTGAGTGGGTTCAGTCACCAGTTGCAGGAGATTTAGAGAGAACAGACTGTCACAGAAGAAACTGCTAGAAGGAGATGGTGCTGTGAGAGATTGCCAGTTGATGTCAGGTAGATTCAGATCACCTAGAATGACAATATGTGGGTTTTTTAATAAGAATTGGTTAAAGGCTTCAATCACATTTGCTAGGTGGCATTCTGGACTTTGAGGGGGAATGTATGTGCAGCAAATAGTCATTGGAGGTCCTGGAGAGAGTAACAGTTCTACGGCAATTAGCTCAATGTCAGATGATATATACAATAATTTAGAAGGTACAAGATTAGATACTGCTATGAGGACTCCACCTCCATGGTGAGATCTATCTCTACGATAAATGGTGTATCCTTGTGGTAGAATCTCTTGGTTATATATAGAGTCAGATAGCCATGTTTCGTTGATACACATAATGTCAAATGATTTGGTATAGATTAGGGATTGTAAAAAGGGGAGTTTATTCTTAATACTTCGGGCGTTCCAAAGACCTATGGAAAGATTAGGCTTTGAAAGTCATGGTTGATTTGACTGATGATCTCTTTGAGAATCATCTCTGGCATTTGTAGTAACTGGAGTGGACTGTGTTGTAGCAGTAGTAGGTGAGGTGGCGGTCGGTGATGACGTCGAGGAGTTCGAGGTAGAGGCGGTTAGTTCGAATTTGCCGTTGATTACTTGGCCATGCATTATATTTCGGACGTACAGGAGGTTATTACGGATGCTGATTTGATTGCTACTCGTGCCTGAGGAAATCAGAGATCTGCGTTCCTTCAATAACAGGGATTCAATCCGTCTTTCATCAGGTGTCATAAAAGGTTTGATTGAGATTTGCTAATAGCGGGAGTCGATTAATTTCTTTCTATTTGCTAGAACGGAGGCTACGTCATTGGATCTCGCAAGCTTCACGAGAAGGGGACGGTTGATATTTGGGGTGAATTTTCCTAGGCAGGAGCAATCACTAATAGATTGATCAGTGATAGCTCTGTGTAGAGTAGATAGGATGCCGTGGGCTGAAGAGCAGTCTTTAGACAGTCGTTTGTGAGGCGGTGTCCCTTGAGGGTGTTCCTTTAGCCCGTAGATGACGACGTGGTATTTTCGGGTAGGGTCGGAGAAGGATCTTATTGTGGGTTTGCTTGTGTCTATATTTTGGGTATGTACAGCTTGCTTATAGGGAGCAAGACTTTGGGGCTGGTTTGTTGCCTCCTCGGACGGGGTTAAAGCTGCTTTAGATGGGGCGGGTTCAAGTCGAGACTGAATCTCGGCCAGTTGTTTGGCAAGTATACCTATGTCAGCTTTGAGGGAGGCTATTTCCGTCTCGTTTGACTGTAAGCGGCATGTTGGGCAATAGAAGGGATCTTCCGAATCCGAGACGGCTTGAAATTTCTTAAACGAGAGGCCTGCGCATCTCCTGTGTAGCCATGCTTTGCACTGACCGTCACAGAAGATTGAATCCTCGCCTTGGGCTTTACCGCTTTGCTCTTTTATTGTCTCGTCGCAGATTGAGCAGGAAACGTTTGTTCTGCTTTTGGCTTTGCTCTTGGCCTTTGGACCTTTAGACTTCTCCACGGACTTATCCGCCATTTTTTCGCGCAATAGTCCATCTTATTAACTACTGTCCTTTCTACCGAGGACTATTTTTGATGCCTAGAAGATAACCACAGAAACGTGGAAGATAAGCCTTGCCCTGTTTGGGAAGAATCGAAGATTTCACGGCCAAGCACCGACTTTTACGTAGGGAGTTAAAGTCGGTAGATAATAATCCACTACTTGTACTACACTGAACCCTACAGACAACGACCTGATAGGCTAAAACGCCCAGCCAATACTCTGCCTAGTTGAGATTGACTACTCAGAACATTGCCCAGTGCTACTGATGAGGAGTGGTATTCTCCGAAAAGGCCTTCTAGCACATTGGCAAAAAAATTAAAATAATAATAATAATAATAATAATAATAATATACCTTTGAAACTACATTATTTTACAGGAGTAGATTGGATTAGAGGCAGAACTAATTGAAATATATGGATGAGCCATCATTTTGCTTTGAAACAATTATGGCTTGAAATTGCCAAGTACAGTTGACACAGATATCTGAACTGTCATCATGGAAGAAAATACACATAAGGTATAAGTTAACTTACAGTACTAAAGGGAGAAGAACTACTTCATTTTCGCAGACGTGGAGGCATCATTTATCCCAATAGCCAAATTGTGTTCTATAAGATCTCTGAACCCCTAACCCAAAGTCGATCGTCGATCCACCGAACGTTGATCCCTTTGTACAAAAAGCCCTTTGCTCCTTCGTTGCAATAGGCTGCTGTTACAGGTTATAGCCCATTCCAAAAGGTCTTCTTCGAGATTCATGACATCGTTGCTCATTCATGGATCGAAAGTACTTATACTTTACCCGCCGCCAGCAGAACGACGTCCTATCGCGATCGCGTATCGAGGGACAGAATAATTTCGTATCAGATCTATACGGAACGAATACGGAAAAAATAAGCGGAAGAGTCTTTAATTTTGACGCCCGGGGTCATAGACTGCGTGTTCAAGCTTGAGGCAAGTTGAGGTCTCGATCCTTATTTCTCAGGATGGAGTCGATATTGGAAGAATTAGCATATGCAGTAAAGCTTGTGAGTATGAAGTCTCCCTGTTTGGTATCTAGCTTGTGGGTCAGTAGGGCGTGGCACGGAAGTTCGGACACCATCATAATTCGGACACCCGAATTCGATCGAAGTCGAACGCACGGTTCCCATTTTTGGCTCACATGCAGACTACCTAATGTTAACACAGCATAGAAATTTTGAGGCTGTTCCGATGTTATTTCCAGAAGTTACGTTCGAACATGTAAAGTGTCCGAAGTAATATTATTTCGGACGGAGGTCATCAATGACCGGACACCAGTTCTCAAACGCTACACAAGGCGATTTAACGACTTATTATTCCATGCATTTGTAGATAGACGTCTGCTCTAAACATAGTGAAAGTTAGAAGTCAGTGTCTAAAGAAATGACGGAGAACAAACACGTTAAAGTAAGCGTCCGAAAGTCATCATAATTCGGACACCTGGTATAACCCATTTTGATCATAATTTTCCTCTGATTTAGGATATAAACGAAATTTTAGATCACCTAACCTTGTTTCACTCTTTATAGAAGCATATAAAAGTCTCTTATGGCTCGACAGCTCGAGCTGTGTAGAGTCACGAACGTGATTATAAATTTTAAATTAATTTCCGGAACGTGATTGCGATCATCTGGGATTTGATTGTGCGCGCGTCTTTTGTCCTGTGTTCCGGAACGCTATTGCTGAAGACCAGTGTTTCCTACGGTTGTTTTTTCGATCAGACAGGTGCGGCAGGAAGTTCAGGTGCGTTAATTAAAAATCATGCCGTTGTGTTATAGTTATGATAGTGGCTTAATTAGTATAATTATAACAAGTTCAAGAAGCCACATGCAAGTTTGAAATTGCCATAACAACACAAAACCATGCAAACAGTTGTATCTTGATATCAAGCAATAATATTACAGTATTAGGCAGGCAATAGGGACAAGCAGAAATAAGAGAGAGAAGTTATCTCTCCACAATAAACATTAATGCAATGCAACGTTATCATGTATACACTTGCATGCCTTGTAGATTTTGACATGGCAAAAAGTACACCATATGTGGCTGCCAGTTCCCTCCCAGTTTCTTCTCGTATTGCTCGCTCCACTGGTAGCACATCTTTGCACGTCCCCTTTGTGACAGAAAGACCAACTCACTATTGCTCATACAGCCAAGTCAGTCTTGACAAGGCTTATGAGGCAGTAGTATCAAAAGAGATGAGTTTACGCCAGGCAGCAGAAGAATACGGAATACCACGTTCCACACTCCATGACAAAGTCTCTGGAAAGGTGGCACTGCATGCAAAGATGGACCATAAACGACATCTCACTGATGAGGAGGAATTGGCCATTGTTGAGTTTCTGGAAGGGTGTGCATCTGTGGGCTATGCAAAATCACGGACTGATGTCATTGCACTCGCTCCGCAACTAGCTCGAATGAGGAATCCAACAGCTGAACTCACCAAGGGATGGTGGGATTCATTCAGGAGGCGACATCCTGAAGTGTCTCTAAGACAAGCAGAACCAATCTCGTATGCCCGTGCAGTGGCTAACGACCCTGCAGTTGTCAACAAGTATTTTGACTTGTTGGATGACGTCATCAGAAGCAACAATCTGACCCAGCGCCCTGGCCAGATATTCAATTGTGACGAAACAGGATTGCCACTAGCACACAAACCACCGAAGGTTGTAGTGAAGTCCAGACAGCAGCATCCCTACGCCATCACATCTGGAAACAAGGCCCAAATTACTGTGCTGGCATGTGCCAGTGCAAGCGGCTACAGTATACCGCCCATGATCATCTACGATCGCAAGACCTTGAGCAATGAGATGATTGAGGGTGAGGTTCCAGACACATTCTATGGTCTGTCCAATAGCGGCTGGATGGATTCAACCTTGTTTGAAGAGTGGTTCAAGAATCACTTCTTGAGACATGCTCCTGCTGCCCGCCCACTCCTTCTACTACTGGATGGCCATGCCTCCCATTACCACCCGAGTGTATTGAGAATGGCATTGGAGCAACAGGTGATTCTGTTCTGTTTGCCTCCCCACACTACTCATCTCCTCCAACCCTTAGATAATGGTATTTTTTCATCACTGAAGATCAACTGGAGGAAACAATGCCAAGCGTTCTTCAATTCCAACCCAGGAAGGCTCCTCAATCGCCACAATTTCAATCAAGTGTTTCGTTCGGCATGGCTTCAGGGCATGACAATTGCCAATGTCATCACATGCTTCAAATCGGCTGGAATATATCCCATGAATAGAAATGCTGTTCTATCACAGATTTGTGGCGAAGAGGCCAAGCAGCACGGGACACCAGAGACTGCCCCATATGTGCCCTTTTGCACTCCACAAAAAGGCAGAGTCTCATTGATTGGACATGATGACCAGCCTCAGCAGGAGCCTATCATTCTGAAAACGCCACAAATAAAGTGTATGGAACAAGCACTTGCCCAGTCCAAAGAGCAGGAGCACATTTCATGGCTTGCTACATTCTATCCTAAGGCAGATGACAAGGTCAAAGAACTTGATCCAGTGGCAAAGCTATTAAGCCGTCCAGCACCACCAAGCAAGCAGATGGCTAAGACATATATACCAACAGCAAGAGTCCTCACCAGTGAGCACTTTATTCAGCAAGTAGAAGAAAAAAGGGACAAAAAGAAGAAAGCAGAAGAGCAAAAAGAGTTTAACAAGAAGGAGAGAGAAAGGAAGAAGCAAGAAAGAGAAGCAAGCCTAGAGCTGAAAAGACTAGAACGGATGAAGAAGAAAGAGGCACATATCAGTGAAGATCATAAAAAAGGAAATAACACCTCCAAAAAAGGTACTGTTATAACATCACCATAAACTTCATTGCATGTGCTGAATTGCTTACTCTCTGCTATAGATTCCAGACAGTCTTTATTCACACCAGAAGAGGTCAGCTTGTTCCAACGCAGGAAAGAAGAGGGTTACGATGCTCCTAACACCAGATATGAGATGTGGCTTGCTAGTCTCAAATCAGACACAAGTACTCCCCAAGAGCCTGCTGGAGCTGTCCACGAGCAAACCAGAACAATCGTCGAGGAATCCGAATGCCAAAGAAAGACTTGTCTCCATCCCAGAGCTCATCAAATGGTGGGGTGTGATCATTGTTCGAAGTGGTACCACTGCTTGTGTGTCGGAATTCGCCTGAACAAAGCCAAAGATGTCGAGTTCAAGTGCCCCTCTTGCCGTTAGACCGATTTAAAACTGCTGGGGAGTCGCTCCTGTTTGTGTTGTGTCCTTTGCGTTTCTAATGCCGGTGACATTTTTACGGAAATTAATGTCCGAATTATGATGACTTCCGGACGCTTACTTTAACGTGTTCGTTCTCCGTCATTTCTTTAGACACTGACTTCTAACTTTCACTGTGTTTAGAGCAGACGTCTATCTACAAATGCATGGAATAATAAGTCGTTAAATCGCCTTGTGTAGCGTTTGAGAACTGGTGTCCGGTCATTGATGACCTCCGTCCGAAATAATATTACTTCGGACACTTTACATGTTCGAACGTAACTTCTGGGAATAACATCGAAACAGCCTCAAAATTTCTATGCTGTGTTAACATTAGGTAGTCTGCATGTGAGCCAAAAATGGGAACCGTGCGTTCGACTTCGATCGAATTCGGGTGTCCGAATTATGATGGTGTCCGAACTTCCGTGCCACGCCCTACGGTACATATCTATATTATAGACATTTTTTCTAGATATACGTATTCCTTTTCTCTGCTAAGCATCAATTTGTGCCGATTACTACAGTTTGACATCATTATTGACATATATTTCTCTTTTCAGTTATTTGAAAAGCATCATTTGTCAAGTATTACAGTCGCAAGGTTAGTGGCATCATAGACCCTAGATACCTGGTAGCATCAATTGTTAAGTATTACACTCGCCTACTGAACTGAGTATTGAATTGAATCGAATTAATTTCATCAATACCCATATTCATATGACAATGTACATATGCAGCGTACATATGTACAAGTACGTAGATAGGGTTACACAAAATGTAATCTTATAAGTGTGTCCTCTGATGAATAATAAACAGATGAAGAAGATATTCGTGGTTACTGTGGTCATTGTGTTTCTATGCTGTGGTTGGATATGATGGTAAAATATGTACGTGGTGTGGATGAAGGATGAAGATGACCGAAACATGAATACTACAAAAATATGAACCTGCAGCATCATGAAGTCTATTATGGTTAATGTTTAAATAATTCAATTGAGATTTGAAGATTGAGATTTGAGTGACCCCTTTACACTTCACTTAGAAATATAGTACGTGAGAGATTGAGTGTGTATTATCTGTGCTCTAGTTTCTGGAAGTTCAGATTTTTTCATATACCTTTACAATCCTTATTTACAGTGATGAAGAAGAAGCTTTACATTTGATATATGTTTTGGAGGCTATATTTCTCCATGGTTCACTAAGTCCTAAGGTTAGCATGTGCTAGCATTGATAACATCAGTTTTCTGTTGCATGCATTATGCATAAAATTATTTGAAACATAAGGTTTCAGAGAATGTTTTGGGATAAAGTATCTGTTGCCATAGAAATAGCACCATTATACGAACGTACCACAATTTTTTACCATAATTCACTAAGTCTCTGTTTGTTTGTTCGCAAACTCTTTCTTCAGTTCACATGTGAGTTTGTCAAACTTGACCCATCTCCTCAGTGGAAGCTCTGGAGTGCCTTAAGGGGGTTAACGTTATAGTTTAGGTGGACTTCAACACCACCATACTGTGCAATACTAGAAAGATGCCTTTTTAATGAAATACAGGAGCATGATTTTGCATATAATTCTGTATGTGCAATGTGTGACACAGGGATTGTCATTCCCCGTAGGATAAGTAATTCAACTATTCATGCTATAATTCCTGGATTTCCTATGTGTTAGTTTGAGAATTCCACCTTCTGTTTAAATGCAATTGATGACTAACTGGTCAAACAACCCAATAGTAGTTTCCTAGTATTCAATCAGCTGATGTTTTAGTATTGATGATATCAATGGATGCTATATCAGTTGTTGTGGTTGCACTCACCCTCAAGCACTTTGCACCCTCAAGACTTGGCATTTTATGTCATACCTCCGTACCAATGTCTTACTTACTAAATATCGTGGGACTTTCCTATTAGGATTTAGGTTAGGTTAGGTGACCTTTATTATACTGGGGAGCCAATAGCCAGTGGCTACTACGAAGGCCCCCAGAAAGACAAATACAGGGAAGAAAAGGAAATTGGAACCTCCCTACTACCTTTGTTTTGAACCCTAACAGTACAATAATGTATATCAATCAATCATTATTAATGTGCCACATGCATAAAACTAGGACAGACAGTCCTATGAGGCACACATCATAATATATCAAAAAAGAAAAATGAGATCAACACAAAACATTGTAAGTCATCATTCAGCCTGGAATCAATCAAAACATGCAATCCGCATCTTAGAGATAATCTTGAGAATTGGAAGATGCTTACATCCTTGGTCCAGAATCATAAATAACTTTTAATCATTGGTCAAAAATTCAAAATCTAGAGATACCCTTGTCAGTGATTCCAAAAGGTCTTCCTGTTTGTCTTTCCATCTCTCACACTTCAGCAGCCAATGTTGCACATCTTCCACCTTCCCCATATCACATTCCCCACATGTCCTCTCCTCTCTCTCAAGCCCCTCCATCTTCCTGATCAATCCTGAGTGGGGCTGTCCCACCTCTGATCATCATCATGAGTCTCCTCTTGCCCTCATCAGCCACATCTAAACATCGAGACTCACCACCTTTCTCTTTCAATAGCCTCAACAAGGCCAACTTGGGTTTTGTGGCTAGTTCATCACCCCACTCATCTTCCACCTTCCTTCTCACGCAAGCCTGCAACATTGTTGTAATTTCTCCACATGACAGTCCTTTTACCTCCTCGACACCAATTTCACACCAACCAAAGTAACCCATGCATTTTTTTTCAGATTCTTCATCCATCCTCCACCACTCTTGGCTGCCGCCAATGCTGCTGCCCTCAAAATCCTTCCTTCAAACATTGGATTCGTCATAACCTTCAACCAAAAAGCAACACATCTCATCCTCGTCAGCCAGACCACTGGAAAGGCCTCAACCTCTGTCATCAGGGATACCTTTGGGTGGCGCACACCTACACCAAAGAAGATTCTCAAGGCCCTTAGTTGTAGTTGGTTCAACCCATCTAACTTCTGATGACAACCCCCAGATCTCTGTCCCATACAACAACACAGATTCCACCAGTGACTGCATCGACACCTCTACAGCCAAGCACCCAATGCTCGAGACCCCATTTCCACCCGATGCTCCACCATATTTGAGCCATTCAAACTGTCATCTACCAAGCGGCCCAAGTACTTGTAAGTAGATACCCATGGAAGAACCTCGTCACCAATTCTGAATTGATCAACACACTTATTTATCCCACTTTTTCTCATGTGCATTACTGCAGAGGTATATCCCTGACAGCCTTAGTTTGTAAGATCATGTGCATGGTACTGAACAAATACCTGACGACCTTTTTGAAAAAGTTGTTGGTGTCACAGACTCCCCTCATCCTCTTCATCAATTGGGATTGGAACAATCATTGAATGTTTCCACAAGGAGGGCACAACACCAAACTTCCAACAGACATTAAAACAATTTTACCCACACATTTTTCAAACATTCAGCACTCATCATCTCAACAGAAATACCATCCCTGCCAACTGCCTTCCCTTTCTTTGCTATACCCAAAGCCCACATCACTTCCTCTCGAGTAAATTTATCCTCCAAATCCTTACTACTCCCACCTAGCCCTTTAGCCCTGCCGTCACCATTCGACTCAAGGCAACCAGCAAGAGATCCTTACCCCCTTGCAACACCTCCTTGAAGTGATCACTCCAGACCTTCCTGCCTTCCTCACCAGATCGTACCACACTATTCTTATCATAGACTTTACAAGACCTCCTGATGGATTATTACTAGAAATGCCTAGTTTCTTAACTTCCCTCCACCACTTCTTAGAATTATCTAATAGATCCTCTAAAGCTTGTCGTTGGGATTGAAGAAACCTCTTGGAACTTGTGACTGCATTTGCATAAGCACTCCGACTAACAATATACTTCTTCCTTTTAATCTTCCTAATTTCACTATCTTTTTCTCTTAACCACACACGTTCAGATTGATAAAAAGATTTCCTGAAGGCCATCAGGTCCTTTGTAAACTACCTCTTTTCCTGTCTAGCTGCACCTGTTGATCTGCATTTAACCTTTTGTAGCCCACCAACCATCACTTCAACCAGTTGATCGTAAATACTATCCATAAGAGCCTGATCTCCATCGTAATTAAGCAGAGCCTCCTGAACACTCCTACCCTTCTTCTCCTTACCACCCAGATGACCCTCTGGGATCACATACCTACCCCCCAGTTATTACCAGGGGAGCTTTCTGTATCCTCATCACAGACATAACTGGCTGCCGAGTTGTTTATCACCACATCACCACAAGAGCAGAGTGATCTGGAATCCACTCCACTTCCCTTCCAGCATGGAACCTATCTACAAAATCAGTCATGGACACCACCTTAAAATCAGAAATAACCTCAAGGTCATCCTTAAACACCAGGCAATAATCTACCACTGAAGAATATAGGCATGTTGAGACCTTGAGGCTTCAGACCAAGACTAATAATTATTAATATTTTTTTATTGTATTGCTGTTTCCAAATGAACTGTTTGCTATCATGAAACTTGTATATGTGAACATTACTTATTTTCCATTTACTGTATGTACATGTATTCAGGGCTCCCAGGTACACCAACTTTAGCTGATGGGACATTTCCTGCTAAAATTAGTTATATCAATATCAATATTGTTGTAAGTATAGTTGTACAGTACATGTAGTAGTTATACCCCGCTTTCGGTGTGTACTGTGCGGATGTACTAAGTGTTAGGAATAGATTGGCCGAGCCGAAAGCCTAATAACACTGCAGCAATCGTCGTTCGTTCGGTAAATATTATCCTCAGGCTCATTTCAGCAAGTTTCCTCTTTCATTCGGTAAAGTTAGGCCTCTCCTAGGCTCATTGTTTTGGCAAGTTTCCTATTTCGTTCGTTCGTTCGTTCTGTAGACATTCTAAGGCTCTTGGTTCCGGCAAGTTTCCTCATTCGTTCGGTAAATATATTCTTGGGTTCGTGGGTTTGGTAAGTTTCCCTTGTTCGTTTGAAAAATATTCTGAGGCTTTTGGGTTCGGCAAGCTTCCTCGTTCGCTCGGTAAATATTCCGAGGCTCATGGGTTCGGCGAGTTTCGTCGTTCGCTCAGTAACTACCGAAGCCTGTTAGATTAAATAATGCCACTTACAAAAACTGGGGTACATCACAAATGTACCCCATTACATCGCGAATGTACTCCTGTCGGCGCTTTTGTAGTTGATTGAAAACGCCCACGCATCGGGGTACATATGTGCATATACAGGTATTATCATTGTACACGCTCGTGCTTATTATTATTCACTACTATTGCCATGATAGTTTCCTTTGTAAAAATACCTACATTACCCGGTTCCATTCGATGTATATTGAATGTGTATTTTCTGTTCATAACAGGGTATCCCATGGGCAAGTGAATTTCAGGCTAACCGTGGTATATCATCAAATTTAGTGGTGAGTTGTACTTTTTACAATTTTTATATACAGTACGTATGTACGTAAAATGAAACTGAACCATGTGTAATCCATTTAATCTAAATCCAAACTGTATATTTCTTTAGGTCATAATATTACGTATAGTAATTATAGTATAGTAGTTGAATCTTAGTAAACCAGGACCTCTCAATTCAGAAACGTCTGAGTTCCGACTTTCAGTTTAGTGTAAACATTGATGTTGTCAAGCCAAACATGCTATGTGTCATTATTGAAGAAAGATGAGAGAGTCTGTTGCCAAGCACGTAAGAATAGAGTGGTCCGTTTGTCAGCATGTACATAATAATCATGTAACTGACTGGAAACATGCATTAAAGTGGAAATTACTTGCTTTACTGTTCAGTGACTTCATTTTCCAAACCTCACTTGCCTGAACACTCCTCCAAACTGTCTGGTCTCAGAGGGTACTTTGTTTAAGGAGGGTTCACTGTAGAAGTACTTGGCAATTCAAATTATGCCCTTGTGTGTTATTCTCTGTGCTTTTTAAATGAAGAAGACTTTGGTAATTTATTTACACTACTCAAATACCTATCAATTTGCACATGTTGTGTATATTATCTGCTTTCCTGTCCTGGCTATTGTTGTGTATATAGTCATTCTGGCCGTTTCTGGAAGGAAGAATATGTGAAGAATATATGGAACGACTGCATGTACTAAGATATGTTGATTCTGATGTTAGAAGGTGTAAGGTACGTACGTATGTATGTATGTACATTATGTACACAGAATTAGGTATACTTTATTGCATTTCTATTGGTGTTATTCAAACTTACTTATATACATACAGCTGATTATTCTGTATGTTTGGTTATGATGCTATACTTTTGAAAAGAAGATAAATTTTTAGGGGCTGCCACAGGCATTAAATGGCCGATTTTAATGCTGAGAATTAGAAATTGGGCAGAATTCGTGCGTTGAAGCTTTTTCAAACGTGCAAACTTCAGCGAAGGTTCTTTTAAACCTAAGAAAGATTCCCAAGTAATTTGAGTACTGGGGTGGCAGCCCCACAAGTTTTTGAACTTGAAGTACTTGTTTCCCGAATATGTAACACTTTGCTATTTTGTTTAAACTATCTTAACATGGGACATAGTAGGTGGTAAATACCCCTGATATGAGACCACCTCTCCCACACTAAATTCCCTACAGTTGCTCAATAGTTCTCCTATGTACATAACTACATATTTTATGTACATATGTACACTACATTTGTTGCTAATTATCAGTTTTTTATCTTGATCCACTATGTGATTTCCAATAGTCTTGGCTAAGAATGGTTTTTAACAGTGCTGATTGGCTTAAGGTTCTAAAGGAACTAGTTGGAAACCAAAGAGCTCTTACGTAAGGATGTGATCACTACTACGTACTGTACACACATGAGAGAGATACGTATGTGGACATGCATTCACATTACCAAATACAAGGCAAAGTTGCCACTCTAGTTGTCTCATGAAACAGAATTCTACACATATTGTTAGCTTCTTCTGAAGTCTTCAGTTTGTGACACTGTATTGTTGCAAACTTGTCAGCAATTGCATTATCATCACAGTGAGTGACAGAAATACTAATTGTTATTCTTGAAATATCATGATAATCCACCAGAACTCACAATATAAATTACATTCTTTTTCAGTAATAAACTGTTTACTATACAGCATTATTTAAGTATGAACACATGTACACATAATATTATGTATATAAACATTCTACTATGCATGATTTACACTGTAATTATATTATATATATATATATACGTATATATATATATTGCCTATCAATTTCACTTAGAGCATATTATGAGGACTCAGCATTTCTGCGCAACGAGCTTGCCACCAGCAAAATGTTTTTGGAGCTGAGAAAAATCAATGAATTGAAATTTCAGTATAATTTCACTGGACTTGACATGATGTCTTGGTCAGAGGCAACTTTGCAACTGAGTGGCATCATATGTGCTGAAGATTCAGGTACCAGCGTTTAGACAGAATGTGTTGCCATGTTACATAATACAGTCAAACCTGCTTAGTAAGTACCTGGAAGGACATACCTAATCTGTACTTCTTATCTGAAGTACTTACTATCGGAACTGTTTGGCATAGTGTGTATGTGTTAGGGACTAAGTGTACTCACTAACCAGGAGTACGTACGTACTAACACATGTACTTACTAAGCAAGTTGCACTGCATAGTGATCATTGCATGCCTTTTTTGTTCAGATTCCAATGGAGATTCTGGAGGCCGTATCAGTCCTCCTGATTCTGATTTTCCTATTATAAGCAAAGATAGTGTTTCACACCTTCATCAATTAACCGAGGAAGAAAAGAGAGAAAACTATCAACTAAAGGTATGCGAAATTTATAGTCCTATATATATACACAACTGTATGTAATAGTAATATCCTGGCGTGGTGAATGATAGACTATTTATACTGCAAATATGTGCATGGTCCAATACAACATATTATATGTATTAGAAATGGGTTTACTAATTTCATGTGTTGTTCTCACGCAATTAATCCTAACAATGAAACCTGTCTGGTGACCTGTACTGTATCACTGACCTGTGCTACATGGCTTTTGTGTGCACAGATTTCTCTTTGATCCTCCCCTCAACCAGGATACAAGTATAATATTATTTGCATAATCGATCACCCTCTCTGACCTTTTCTCCATAGACATGTATGTAGATATTATATTATATATACATTTGCAGCTACACATATGGTGAATTATTTAGTGGTTAAGACATGGGCACGAGGGCATTATGACATATAAAATACCGAGTCCCGAGGGCGCGAAGCGCCCAAGGGCGAGTGTATTTTATATGTCATAATGCCTGAGTGTCCATGTCTTAACCATTATAGCATCTGTTGCTAACGCTTTATACTGTTGCTAGCGCTTTATACATTATAAAATTGCTGTATAATAGTACTGTTTCTATGGTAACGGATGCTATATTATGATATGCTTTCATATATTGTATGTATAACTGATGTACATCTAATGGGAATATGATATCTTATGTACTGTACGAACTCAAGTTTTGTTCTGTCATCATAACAAATACCTTATCTTGTTGATGTGCACTAGGAATTTGAGAAGAATTATAAAGATGCTTTGAGGAAGTATTCACTACTTACTGTTGCTACAAAACCCTCAAATTCTACATGTCAACCAAAGAGTGAAGCAGTGAATAGTGTTGACATCAAACAGAATTCAGCCCCACTTCAATCTGATGAAAGTTACATGTTAGCGAAAGCCTTTGAATTTGTTGTCCTTGAAGCTCCTTGGGAGACTTCAGATCCAGATCAAGATACAGCAGTATGTACAGTAGGTAGCAATATTGCTACACACATATTGGTTCATACCTCGCCATTTCCTTTCTGTAGCCCTCAACAACTCTGACAGCTATCCTAACAAAGCTAACTCACGAAAGAGGTTTAGATTCTCAAGATTATAAATGTGCCGGGTGCAAAAAGCCTATTGGAATGAGTATGTTTCACCATTGTTATATGATAATAAACAACTGTAGTGGAAACAGTTCAACATGCTTATAGTATGTAGAGAGTGTATTCTTCTATTTGGACAACTAATGCATGTCAGAAATGCCCTGCAAAGATACTTAGCAATGTTTCACAAACTTGAGCTATTAAGGTTTACATGCTTACAAAACCAATGATGCAACTTACAATTAGTGGACTAATTAATAATCACATGCTTATTGGCTGACTAATTATGCCAATCAGGTTATGTAATTCTCTGTTATTATTGTCAAATCAAGGGGTTCCATATCAGATCAATGTGAATGTTGAATCCATGTTTTGGGGTGCTTTTGATTTGATGTATTTGTGTCAGATTTAGGAGATCCTTCAAAATTTAATATTAAATAAAATTGAATGTGACATATTGTTTACAATTCAGTTTTTGATGAAGCCAAAGTCTGTTCCTATACATCTCAGTACTTCTGTTCTGACTGTCATTATGATGAAGAAAGAATAATACCAGCTCGAGTATTGTATAACTGGGATTTTGGAAAATATTCAGGTAAATTTGCATGTACATGTACGTACATGTACATGTTCTTACATCTTGCTAACCACTTTAGTATGCATTATTTGACTTTGATTTCCCTGATGTTTTTACTGTCAGTTGCAGGCCATAGTGCAGCTTTCTTGGACAGTATTGCTTTTGAGCCCTTGTTTGACTTGCTGGAAATTAACAACGAACTGTATATTTATGTACCAGAACTGAGAGAAGTTCGAGTTAGTATTTACCAGTGATTTTATGTGTAATTGTGAGTTATCTTATAGATTTTTTAATAGGATTTACGTATACAGCTGTATCATCTGAAGAACTTCATTCTAACTTGTCGTGAGGAAGAGGTCAAGGCTACTTTTATGAAGAAATTCCCTTCAAGTTACATCTACAATCATGCCCATATGTATTCATTGGGAGTGAGTTTAGTTAACAATAAGTTATTTAATTATGATTTTTCATCACTTTGTCATTGTATGGTCTATTAAAATTTATATACATAGGATTTGTGCAAAGTGGACAATGGTCAGTTGTGTATGCGTTTGAAAAAAGGTGTTGGTCGATTTATCCAGCATGTTAAGCGTTGCGAGGTGAGTACTATGTACATCATTTTATGTCAACATTTGTAGTGTTGTCATTGGATTCTTTCTTACTCCATCAAATGTAGTTGTGCTCTGTAAAAGGTTTCATTTGTGAATTTTGTCAACATTCTGAAGTTATTTATCCTTTTGAATTAGATGATACATATCAGGTAGGAGTCATATGCATACACTTCTACCTACCTGTCCACTTTGCGTTTATATCAAAACTGTGACTAAGCTACTTTTTATTCTTCAATGGCCATGTACAAATTGGTTGTGAACACCCTTTTTAAGCATTATGTGATTATACGATATCAATATTGAGTGAGACTAATACTTAGTGTATGCAATATTCAGTTAAACATGCATCCCAAGAGGTGTTATCAGGTGAGGGCTCATGATAGTAGTGATATTTTTCCCAACCTGTATAGTGTAAAGAATGTCACAGTGTTTTCCATGTTCAATGTTGGAAGAAGCAACAAGTTTGCCCAAGATGTGCAAGAATAAGTAAAAAGAGCACCAAGCTGGATTCATGAATACTCTGGCCATGAAATTAGTAAATTATAACTAATATATTATTATTGTACTGCCACATGTATGTACATTAATGTATAGTTTATCATGTTATAGTATTATTAATGACCAAATTTGCATGTGCAATTGGTTGCAGATTGATGACCCTACCAATTGATCTCTTGCTTTATCATTATTTTGTCTCAAATACAACAGAGATCTTAGGTGTAATATAGCACTCACTAATGGGTATATACATAATAATATATTATAGTAAGTATACTTCAGTTCACCACAATATTATTACATTTGCAGGACATGCATGCTGCCAGACTTATGTATGTATAATAATACATATTATATAGGCATGTATACGTACATGGTGCAACCTCAAGCACATGTACCTGCATATATGTTCTGTATGTAGTTATATACTGTGCCTGTGTTTAACTGTGTTGAATTCCCTTGTGATTGCAATAGACTATAGTTAATTGTGTTTATCTTTTCCCTTAAGTAACTGTGTTTATAGTACCTGCATGTGTTCACTTGTGTTCTGCTCCACCTTTGTTCCCCAAGTTCTTTATCAACTGTTTTGACTGTTATTGCCCAGTTTTTCTCTACAGCTAAGTGCATGTGACTGTGCTCAACTACCTGTGTTGTTCATAGAATTTGTTTGTTCATCTAGGCTTTCTACTGTGTTAACTGACCTGTCAATGTCTTCTCCACGCATATGTGTGCTGTGGGTTCACCTGTATTCACATGAATTTCTCATTACTAGCAGACTGGGGTGTGGCCCACAGACTGATGTCAATTTCACAGGCTATTGTAAATAGCCCAGGATGAAGCAGATTACACATGCAGCTGTAGATGTTACAGGCTTTTGTATTTACACAGACTGTTGTGAAGTTATATACAAGAGTTTGAACCTACAAGCCGCATGTTCAGATAAATACAATACCTTTCATACCTTTTAATTTTAGGACAAAGATTGCATTTTTGGACCAAAGCTACTTTGTTCGTTTTACTGTTTGTTTTATTATGCCTAGTAACAGGATTTGTTGTGATTGTTTACATATACGTATATGTTCGATATCCAAAAGAAGCCATGTCAGTACACAATTAAACACACTGGCTGAGGTAGAGCACACAAGCCATAGTGATGAACAATATAGGCTGATCTGGATAATATAGCAGTTGTGAATCTAAAAGCCTGCAGGTTGCACAAATTATTGTTGCACATTGAACAGGTTGTCGTGAATCACACTGTCAGCTGTAAAATTTACGGGCAGCTGTAGATCAAATGGTCAAATGTTTATAAACCTGTTTTTTTATCGATCATACAGGTATCCATCACTGTAGATTCCACCCTATAGCACTAAGGTACCTGTTCTTATGTTCATGTGCTCATAGGAAAATGGATTTGGGAAGTCATTTTTCCAAACTTGAATTAGTTGTTCACTGGTATTTTTGGTACAATTTTTGGTACAAGCCACGAAACAGCAAGCAAATATAAGGAGCGTCTGTTCTCTTTGACTTTGACATAATGATTCTATCCAATCAAAACCCCAAAATTATGGCTGAGTTTATGGTCCACTATTACATGATTTTACCATTTATTGTATTCTTCATAGATATTGAATCAAGCAATACATACAAGCGAAAATGATAACAATGTTATCCAATTGGTGCATTCAATTCATAAGTATTATACACTCCAATTGCAAAATAAGAGAAGCAATTTTACAACCATAATGTTAAAGGTAATATTTGATGAATTCCAAAATACAGAATGGATGGACGTGATATTAAATGTATTTTATAATATTCAATCCCACTTAAATTCTCTCTTGAAGTATCCACTTGCTGCATTTATGTACACAATATCATGGACAGCTTTGAATACATCACCTAGAAAGTCCTGACAATTCTTCATCCATAACTTAACAGCTGGAAAGTTGTCTTCCAAGGAAATACCCATTATCCAAAATTGGGTGATTTCACATATGCACTGTAAATCAGCAATGGTGATATTGGACCCGAACATGAAAGGCCCTTCACCGGATAAGAAGTACACTTCCAGCAGTCCCAGAGCATTTTTGAGACCTTCCTTCAGTTCTTTTATAATACCCTCGTTGACAGACTGATCACTGATGGAAGAAAAAGCCTACAGAAAAGGAAAGGAAAGGAATATTACATAATTTTGCATTAGTTCTGCAAAACTGAGTATATTATATGTATGTCACTCTGTATGCATCATAAGTTGAAGTACATGTACAGTATAATACCATCAAAACAAACAGTCTTGATCCATTCTTGCGCAACCCTTCACAATGCCATGCTAAATATTCATCAATTTTAGCTCGCTTCTTAGCATCTTTTGGGTACCAATGATCAGGGAGATTGTATTTGTCCACCAAATAGGCTAATATAGCTGAGCTAGTAAAAATAAAGAGAAAAGATAAAATGTAATTATCATAAATAAAGATACACTGATAGTATATACAGATGGGTTATGATTACATAAATAAAGTCAAAAACAATTGTTGTTCCAAGTGGATTTCAATACCTGCAAAACCCTAATTTTGGATCAAATAATCTTGACCAGACATCTGGTTTGCAGTTCCAAGCTGACTTAGATACTGTTCCAAGTTGTGGAAAAACCGCCTAATCAAAGACATAACTGTCATCAAAAAATTGAACAGGGAACTTCCTAATGCACTCTTTATAGCTACAACCAATAATATAAAAGAGGCTTCTCCAAATGAAGCTCTTGTCTACTTAATAAATATAGAACATTATATTGAATGCATAAATCTCCTTACAAAAGACATTTGGAATAAGATCTAACTTCTTGTATTAACTATTGTTCATTCAGTAAAATCCTCCAATTTTGGCTTAAGCTATTTACAACTTCAAAGCTGTTTTATTCCACTCAAAACACGTTAAAAGCTTCTGTATAGCTTGTCAAATAGTAGGATGTAGACAATTCTTGGGCCTTTTGATACTTAGAGATTTTGAGGTGGCATATATGGATGCAATCAACCAAACAAGAATATTATGTGGTGAAAATCAAGTGTGACATTGCTCTATAGTAGGCAGCTACATACCTGACCATGTAAATTAGCTGAATACATATCTTGATAACTTACATCACCTATAAATAAAAATATTCAACGTTTTGTGCTTCGGATTTCTTTTCAGTTAGGGAATTAGAAGTCCCAAATATTGTAAACTCACTGGTGGTAAGTCGGTAGGTAGGTAGGTATGTTTGCTTGGATTTCGGGAGGCCCCTAACCCAGGGGGCTACTATTAAGGCTCCCAGTAAGGAAAAACCTATTTTCTTCACGCTGTACAAGTATTTAAGCTGCAATTATATGTAATTCTGAAGTTATTCCCAGGAGTAGCTATTATCATCAGCTAGTTAATTCACCACTAACCTTTCAAACAGACAAAAGCCTTTATCGTCAATGGCAGGAAGTTTCTTCACCGGAGAAACACGAGAAAGTTCTTGATTTATCTTGTTCTCGCCTTTGAACAAACTAATAAACATGTTCTCGTGAGAAACCGATTCCTTCAGCAATAACATCTGAACTGCACGGCAAGGCTGGCTACCAGGATCATTGTAGAACTTCAAAGTGTCAGTATTCTCACTCATCACGTACCACTCTGCTTCACGAAACCCACAGACAAGATGCAATAGCCACTTTCCAACGATCTAGGGTTGCGACGTATTGAGAACGTTGAAGTCGTGCATGATCGATTTCCGTCCGCCTTGTTAATCACGTGATGGTCATGAAATGGGAATCGTCACTTCGATCTTCCTATCTATGGATCTTCCGAGCCTCCATTTGTATCATTGCGCAATCTACTTCAGCTGATGTTGCTCAACAGTCGTCTCAAGACATTGTCTGATTGTGGTCTTAGCAAACTGTAGGGGCAGTTAAGGTTGTATGATTATAGGCCGATTGCGTGAGTGTGATGTTGTCAAGTCGAAAGAGGTCCAAGCGATCAAAAGCATTTTATAAAAGTGCTCCGTTCAAAAAAGTGAGAATTACTTCATTCCATACTTGAAATTCACAATTTTTGTCTGGAATTTTCTTTTGTTTGTATCACAATTCAGTCCCTCGATGTGATTAAAGGGATCGGGTAAAAAGAACGAACCAGTGTCGGCATGGTGGTGTCATCATAGATAATACAAACCACATCTGTGGTGTCATACTGCTCTGTTAGGGCATAGACTCTACAGGGTTGAGAGTCTATGGTTAGGGTAGGGGTAGAGGTACCGTAGGGGTAATAGTTAGGGTTAGGGTTGGGGTTAGATCTGGGATCCTTTTCTAACCTATAGGTATACTAATATTTGGTTCTGAAAAGGACCCAAGATCTGACCCCTATACCCCTTCCCTAACAGAGCAGTATGCCGAGGTCATCATGCAATCAATATGGCCACTGGATCCATTCTTTTACCTGATCCGAATTAATCTCCTTGACCTAGCTATATTGATGCAACTTCATCTCCAGCTCCAGATATGATTGATTCAATCTTTGATGACACATGTCCTGTCAGTGATGTTGACTCAACTACCTCATTAACATCACTTCATATACCAAGTCTGAAAATGCTATCACTTTCCTCCTATTGTACTTCACTACCTTTCTCTTCATCGCTTTGTGCATTGTACAGTGTTGGATCCTCTGAGTCCATTATGCTAGAAGTCAACAAACAACCAGTATATCTTAACACCTCATTCTTGTCCAATTCTTCTATAGATATTGGAAATCCTACTTATTTGTCTGATAGTGAGCAATTAAATTGTCTTTCCTACTCATTGAAATTTGAATGGTACAACTACGTAGTAGTGGCAATTATGTAAGTTGTACTTTTTTGTCCAGTACCAGTGCTTCTGAAATATTTCATTCCTACTGAGGTGACATTACTCTACCGCTAATACCCATAAATACCAATCTGTTGTATGTATTATTTGATATACGTATTAATTATAGTAATTTCGTCAACATGTAACAGTTACAAGTTAGATATAATGTATGTATGTGTGTATAATACCTATATTTTATATTTCAAACTATTGTACCTTTGTTCTTGAATAGAGGTCTCATTCCACTAGTCTTCACAATGGGACAAGAGGTTTCCTTGTCACAACAAGTGGTAATGAAGCCAAAGCAATTGCAGAAGTGTGTTCTTTATTGGAAGAGACAGTAAGTTAACACATTTGGTATTCATACGTACATGCTCAGTACATATCAATTGATTATCAGTGTACTTCTTGTCATCACATACAATGTGAGTTAGATAGTAATGTGTATGTTATATTCCTGTGTTTAAGTATTTCTTCCAAGGGGGTGGGTTGCCAATGGTATAATTGCATTGTGTGTCTTTCATATCAAAGTATGCTAACAGTGTAGTGGAGACTGTTGAGAGTGATAAAGAAAAGGAAGATCTTGAACCTGGAGGTACAGATGTGTTAAAATCCCTGAAAGATGAGCTGGCAGCAATGAAATGCCCAAAGATGAAATCAAGTGCAAGATTCTCTCCGGTTAATTCTGGTGCTCGAGGGGTATTATTTATAACTTGTTCTGATGATGTTCAACCTTGTGAATTAGTTCACACTATATTTGAAGATTTGCACGATAAGCGAAAACAAAATGTCAGGTTTGTACACACATAAAACCTCTCTGCTAACTATGTAACTAAGATGGCTACTATTATAATTATAATATTGTATTCCGTTGTCTTTTTCAGATTTTGTGCTCGACTTGTACCAGTTTCAGTGGTTTGTCCAGCCTACGTTGATGATATAAAGAAGACTGCTCGTGGTATTTTGAAAGAATTTCATGGAGAACCAGCTAAAGTTTTGAAAGTACGTATGAAAACATGTGTATAATGAGTATTTGACCATTATTTTCCTCAAATTTAGTATTGTATTGTATATAAGGCAAGAAACAATTCAACTATGGACAGGTCCACCGTAATATCTGCACTGGTTGATGCAGTGACACTGGAAGGAAAGTACTCCCACAAAGTGGACCTTCTGGATCCTGAAAGAGTTATAATCGTTGAGATTATCAAAGTGAGTACGGAATATTAATATCAATTTGGGATACACTAGTCTTGCATATGCCGGTACCACCTGTGTATAAGGTGTACCTTCAACTTGAACACTCTTCATGCATTCCAAGAGTTTGAATGAGTGACTTCCTACTGTAATACTTGTAATAATGTTATAATGTTTATATTGTACGTATATACGTAACTATTTTTTTCAGGATTGTTTTACAATTTAATACTTACTGTCACCTGTAGAGTCACTGTTGTATCAGTGTCGTGAAAGACTACTTTCGCTTTAAGAAGTACAATTTACACGAAGTTGTGAAGAATGCTGACTCCCGAGAGAGTTGATATCATGATCAGTACAGTACCATATGTATTATT
The DNA here is from genome assembly GCA_964020155.1 of Chondrilla cf. caribensis. Lineage (NCBI taxonomy): Eukaryota > Metazoa > Porifera > Demospongiae > Chondrillida > Chondrillidae > Chondrilla > Chondrilla cf. caribensis. The sequence continues at coordinate 3,012,279 of OZ026563.1, forward strand.
TTATGTTACACCGAACATTACTGTACATTAATTTCATGTACATTATAATTATTATTATATATGTGTATACGTATGTACGTATGTAGGTACGTATATGTATAATGCATGCGTGTACTAGATTGATTGAGATCTGGACGTATACAATCTTGATACAGTGAATTCTCGTCAATCCGCCACAATTTCCCAGTACCAATATAATGTACAAGTACCAATAATTATCCAGTTAATCCGCCAAACTTGTTAATCCACCATATATTCTTTGAGAACGAATTGCGGTGGATTAGCGAGTATTCACTGTAATATGTACTGTATAGTGGGAAATTTTAGCTGTACAAATTTTTGCGGATTTTGTGGTTTGCCTAACATCCGCGAAAATAAAATCCATGAATTAGGCATAATTGTGTTCTCGTTCTGCATGGTAAGCCAGCATCTGTGAAAATTTTGTCCCAGAATTTTCGTTTTTGGAGTCACCTGCGATAATTTCCCACTATGCAGTACATCAAGATAGACTACACACACAATAATATTAATATTGGAGTATTTTTTTTAATACTCCTGTGTTTTTATGTTATAATTAGAAAAAATAGTACTATTATTATGAAAACTATACAGACTTCATTACAAATGTTCATGAAAGCCAATATTATATAAGAAGTTAACAATACAACAGTACAATGCTACAAAATGTATGTATATTGCGTATGTTACTTCCTTTACATATTATGGTTCACAAAGCTGTGCAATACCGTCAAGTGCGCTGTGAAATGTCTGAGACAAATAATTCTTCTTATGTGTAGTGGATCCACAGCTGTGAAATGACACATTTGAACTACGACCATACTTTTGGGCATTTAAAAATACATTATAACCCAAATGGTATGGAATTATCATGTCCTTTTCCCCATGAAATATTACAATGGGACAATGAACATTTTTTACATAGTCAATAACTGGGAATTTTTCCTTCAATTGACCAAAAACAAAATCTTCCATGAAAAGCGACATGAAAGGCCAATAGGGAATACCAAATGGGTGATGATAAGCTGCTTCTCGGATTGTAGTGTAAGGGGCATCCAAAATAACGCCAGACAAGGAACCTGAAAACACAATGACGAAAATACCATGACACATATGTACGTACGTAGACTTCGGATTCAATATGCATGCATGTACTTTGATTTCCACCTCAGTTACACAGTAATAACATAACCAATTGTACACCACGAGGGCAAGTACACATTCCTGATAAAACTACGTATATAGGCACATAATAAACATAGTTACAGCATAATATAAGGGACTGTTTGATAACGCATGTACATAAATAAAAGTCTCATTGTCTATACAATATCTAGTTGAATATTTTTAGTAGAAGTACGTAGTTATTAATAGCATGGTGACAGTAACAATGTAATGTAATATTATCTTGTGGTGCCTTTAACATATTATTGGCTACGTACAATAATGAACAGCTATATGTACGTAGGTTTAACCCACTGGCCATCACAAAAATGTGCAAGCACCACTACATACGTACAAGGACGTTTCAGAACAGTATACAGAAGTCACATAGTGTTATACGTACATGTAATCTATGGTACAAACATCATTCCATTAGGAAAACAGCATACGTACATAGGTATTATTAAATAGTCCCCTTTGGTGAGCAGAAATAGTATGTACACAATACATAAAGGGTTTGTTAAGGAGTTAGAATATGATTGAAACCGAGCATTTTACTTGATTGAAAATAAATATCTTCAACATGAAAGCAAAGCTAAGCTCATTAAAGTTTAATAGTTGACAGACATCAACATGCAGATACTCACTGTGATTTCCCAGCAGACCAGCAACCTGTGCTGTAGGGGCACATCCTAAAGAGTGACCAAATATGATGATTTTGGATTTCGGTGCCCTTGACACAGTCCAATTCCACATCAAGAACATGTCTTCACTGAGCCCAAACTCAGTTGCAATTCCTCCGGAATCCCCAAAGCCACGGTAATCGAATGCAATGACGTGAAAGTTTTTCCGAGCAAGGAGTTTGTACAATTCCACACGGTGATACACAGCTCTAGAGCCAGTGTTACCATGACCATAAATGATGATCGGCAATCCATCACTTAGGTAGGATGGGAACAGTTCTGTAGAAGGCGACATTGTAGAATATTTGATAGGCAAAACATGCCAGAAACATACAGACGCTCCATCAAACTGTTCGATACATTGGTGTCGAGTGTTACGAAGGTTAAACTCTGACGGATGTGATAAATTCCCGGTAAAAGGTAAGGGTATGAAGTTGACGTAGATAATCTTTGACTGCAGGCCATGGCTAAGCCTCAAGGTGATGGGTATAGTAACATATACTGCTACAAGTACCAGCAAGCATAAAGTGCACTTTGAAGGCAACAGGTGATGTAGACGGAACTTGTCAGAGATGGGGTCAGTAGCAATTCTCGTGAGCGTATCAGGTCGATTCCCATTCGGCTGAGAAGAATGGCTGACTTGTTTCGCCTTGCCGATTCTCTTTCGCATCGTTCAGTCACTTTCCGTCCGCAGGAGAATATGTGAAGAGATCGATGAACAGTACGCAAAAGACCGAGTATTGGTACTGGCTGGGACAGTAATTCCAAGACACTAGTAACAGGCAAGACAGGGTACTTCTCTTCACACTCGACTTCAAGGGACTAAGTTACTATAGACCGATTGCGCATTGACATCATCCTTTCCGGTTATGAAGACCGGAAATGGTCGCGAAGGGTGTTCGTCGTATAGATTCTCATAGTAAGACGTGTTAATAGGTTATATTTTGTCCTTGGGAAAGGAGATTTCGGAACTGTACGTATTTATTTCTCGACTGATTGTAAATATGCCACACCGCTGTGCTGTTCCCGGTTGTACATCCAACAGCAAGACTTCTCTACAGGTGTTTTTCTTTCCACAAGTTTCCATCTGATGCAGCTCTTCGTCGTAATCGGGCTAAAAACATACGTAGAGTTGAAAGTAAGGGAGTTTGGACTATTAACAGTTCCGCACGTGTGTGTACTAAGCATTTTACTGCCGAATTGTACCACGTAAATTCGGTATCAGGTAGAAAAAGAATGCACAAGACCATATGGACAAACAGAATCTTAACATCCAAGTCCAAGTAGGATTGCAACCCACTTCCAGCAAGAGGAAAGCACCTGCCAATGCCCCAGATGGAAACTTGTGAAAGGACGTGTGGAGAAGTCTTGCTGTTGGATGTACAGCCGGGGACATGCAGCACAGTGGTGTGGCATATTTACAATCAGTCGAGAAATGTATAGAATACGTATGTACAGTTTGGAGAATCTCTTTTCACGCAGGCAAAATATAAGGTCAGAAGAAATAACAATCATATCTAAGCACGTGTGGACTATTCTTTGACGCTACACGAGACAGCAAAATATATCCATCGTTTACACATACACTTATGAAGACGTGCCTCTATTACCACAGCTATACGGCGATCACGACGGAATATAACACCGGTATATCACATACCGCTGAACCGATTCAGCTTTTTTCCAGATCTACAAGCACTTCGATAGGCTAGCCATCATTTCAGCTGTTCAACGTTCAAATCGTCGGGAGATTTTCCACCAGGCTAGAGCCAGGAATGTCCTTTTTCGACAATCGGTACGTGTTCCCCATAGTAAAATCCTACCCATGACACCCTTCGCGACCACTTCCGTTCTTCATGACGTCAATGCGCAATCGGTCTATTGCGCAATATCGGAAGCGAATGAAGAGGTGATAATGTCTGACTCGTAGTGACGTAGACACCTGCTCTAAGAACCACAAAGTCTTTGAAACATGGATTCTCTTTTGTCTAAGTTGGAGGATTTTACAGACAATATATTGCGACATTCGAAGAATTATCTGCCTCACTTAGCGAGGTTATGCTTAATCTCAACTTTTATTGAAGATGCTATTCGTATGTGGTTCCAGTGGAGCGATCAGGCTAGCTATGTTGAAGTCACATGGCATTGTGGTGCCATATTGGCGAACGTTTTCGTACTCTGGAACATGGTGGCACAGGCCGCGGGGTGTCTCATGGTATTAATCCGCAAGAAGGTGTTTGTAGCAGTGGGCGTTTTGTTTGCAGTGATAGTAATCCAGGTAAGAATTTGTCGTAGTCTCTAGCTACAGAAGTACATACTATGATAAAGATGCTGTAACACGCGACTGTCCTTACACTTTCAGACTGTGGTCTACTCCGTCCTCTGGGATGCCAGGTTCTTTTTGAGGTGAGCTTGCTGTTCGATTATCTACTACAGTATTTACTATCCAAACAGAGTGATTCTGTTTACAATAGTTCTTTATTCCAATCCAGTATTTATATCGAGTTACTGGCATAGTACTTGATGCAGAATTACTAGGTCCATTGGCTTGATTGCAATAAAATTAAATGCAAAGCAAAGACTATCACTAATACCCTGATAGAGTTTAAAAAATTGATCTATTGTTGAAAAATGTCTTCCCTTATTCTGGCTGCATGTGTGTTGGTTAGAGTGAAAACAATATTTAGTCTGATGTTTAGTACATTAAAGACAGTGGGTACATGTTACGACATAGGCTATTGTCGTAACAAATTTTATTGTAAGGGATAAGGGAAGTAACTACAAGGACTGTTTGCGGTCACATAGTATTGTATGAGAGGGACCTTGTCGGTTGCCTTGTATAATAGTTTGTCGCTAAAGCAACATTACATTCCTATATAATTATGTGTAGTTTGTTGTCACTGTTTGCTTATGGACTTTCCACCTTATGGTGTGTTTTCATGTATCACTTTGTACCACTCTGAATGTTTACAGTTACATTTGTGTTACTTAGCAGGGAGTGGTCTTGATCAGATATACATACATATGTTTATGTATACATTCAGTTTGTTGAAATTTTTACAGGAATTTAGCACTTTTCGGTGCTTTGCTTTTGTTGTTGGCTGAGAGTTCCGAAGAAGCAAAGACTATGTTTGCTGGAATTCCAAGTACGGGGATCAACCAAACAAAAAACTATATGCAACTTGCCGGGAGACTGCTGGTGATTTTCATGTTTTTGACTCTCTTCAAATTTGATATGTCCTTCCTCCAAATCATTGGACTGATAGTGGGTGCAGTTTTCATGACGGGAGTTGCTTTGGGTTATAAAGCCAAAGTTTGTGCTTTGATTCTGATGTTGTGGCTGACGTGTTTGAATTTCATTATGAATCCATGGTGGAGTGAATCTTCTAGCATTATGAGGGATTTCTACAAGTACGACTTCTTCCAAACACTCTCAGTTGTTGGAGGATTGTTGCTGATAGTTGCTCTTGGCCCTGGAGGAGTCAGCTGGGATGACTACAAGAAGCAGTGGTAATCATTAGTGTTATTAACATGCACAGCATAGGTTGCTAACTCCAGCTAGGTGATAAGGAATATTGTGTGTTACTTGCCAATTATAATGGTGACTAGTACATATATATGTACACATAATGATGTATTTACCATTGTACCTGTGTACACATAATCACGTATTTACCATTATACCCGTGTTATTAATGATATTATTATACATGTACTATATTTATGAATGTACATATATTGCGTATATAGTGCATGTAGCTATTATAAAATATACAGTACTGATATAATGATAATATAGCCATAATAATATTATTATAATTATTATAATATAATATGTATATATTTACTGTATATAATGTTATTCCAATATAATATGAGCATATTATAGTCATGTGAATGATAGTATTATCATACTACATATATAGGCTGGGGCTATAGGCATTCCCTCCTGTACAGCAGGTTATACAGCAAGTAGGTACATCAGTGGAGGCCAAGGAATGGGATCCAGCCCATGCAGGGCATTATAAACTGGTACGTATGTGGTATATCATGCTGCATCATGCAATACAATTCTTGTACGTACACCATGCATATGTAATTATAATGGATGATTATATGCACTACCATATTGTTTCACTATCTATACATGCATTGACCATTACTGATATGTACCATTTCTGTAGAGATCGAAATACCAATGGAACCTGCGTATGACCCCAAAACCTGCACCATGTAATTATAATTATTAGGGTCCCTCAGTCAAGTACAAAAATTACTGATGTTACCAGTACTTCTAGCTACTGGTTGTGTAATAATATTTGAGCAGTATTTGAATTACTAACATACATAATATGTGAGCAGATCTGAGAAAACAGCCCTCTACTGCACTTTCATGCATTTGCGTTTTTTGGCATCAATCGATAGCTTATCTACTCAGCATCACGATGACACTTTCGTAATTGTGATAGCTTGTTCTGTTTATGAGATATGTTGAGTTTAGTATCAGGCACTGAATCGATCGTTTATGGAAATAGCATCATTTCTGGTTGTTATTGCGGATTCTGTATATTCATTCCATTACATCATCTCGTTAAACAAAATAGCGTCGAGTTCACGTACAGTTGCACAGAATGATTTTTCCAAGTTATTTCAGGGACAATGAGGATAGTTTGAACCTAGATCGTTTGTATAGACGTTTTTGTATTTTTTATTCAGTATTTGTTCTATTATACCTTTATGTACGTGCTAATTATATAATTACCATCTACTCAGCATCACAATTACACTTTCGTAATTTGTATTAATTTCCCTCAGTGTAATCGTAAACAACCTTAGAGGGCTGTTTTCTCAGATCCGCTCACATATATATGGCAAATTACACACATTATGCACAACCATCCCATCCCAAATCCACCATGTATCATAATATTATTTTGTGTACAATTATGTAAGTGATGGGTGTATATAATAGTGCTGTACTCGGATGAAGACCACACCCATGTTATGTATTTATATTCATGCTCATAACATTACAGTAAGGATAACAATCAACAACAAACTGATACATTGTAAAATACACAATAATGTACATACTTAATTCTTTTCTTGTATATGTAGGCAATACAGTACAAAGATGTACAGTTCAGTAGCACCCACATCCTATTCTTTCACAGTCTTTCTTTCTGATCCCTGGTCAAACTTGAAAGAGTCAGCCAAGTAGTCCACTGTACACATCACAACAAACAAATTTCACTGTAAATTGTTGGGGAATAGTGTTTCAGGGAAGGTTTGCACACGTACTGAGGAAATAGTGGCATACAGGTTACAGTGAGAACAACTTTTTCCAACATTCAATATAGATTGGGTTTGGAGATGAAGTATAGTGATTCCATACACGTGTGCACTGCCATGGTGAAATGTATGTACAATAGTGGAGATGACAATATTCCAAATAGCTTACAATGAGGAATGGATCCTAATTTGACGGAATTTAGCAAATAGGTGGAGAGAAGAAAATTATACTTGGAAAAGTCGAGATGTATTTCCTCTATTGTAGCCATGCTGGAGACAATGAAATAAGAAAATGCAATAACTGTGATCACTTCAAGTTAGAGGATTAAAAAAAACAACAAGACAATTCACAGTAATATTGTCATAACTGCCTACTCCAAAGCAACATTCACACTCCACAATTAACAAGGCACAAATCCTAAAGCTGGGAGACAAGTGTTGCTCCCCTAAGAGTTAAAGGCAGCATCTGTGCAATAGGTTTACAGGGGGCTGGGCTACTCTTAGAGGGTTGGGGGATCAGAGTGTATGTTCGTTGTAAAGGTCCACTAATGCATTTCCTTTTATTTGACTAATGGATAGTACTCCCTGAGACAGTCCCAGTGATACCCATTTTATGGGGATTTGAGTATTGATGGGGGAGTTATGAGCACACAAAGTCGCCAAAAAAAGAACTATGAGTGGGGATTTACAGTCTTCTGATCAAAGAGAGTGAATCTAGGCTATGATATCACCATGGTTACTTGGAAGATACTTGAGTATGGCAAGGAGTGAGGACGTTTTGACAAAGTCGATCTCGAGATTGCTATGTCGTTCCAGTCCACAGCCTTAACAGATAGCTGAGCTCAATACACCTGGGTATCACCCAACATAGCTACCCCAAACATAACCCAACCTACAGTATAAGTATGTACGAGCCCCTACTTGAAGATTGAAGAGAACAAATCCCTATGTTTAATGAGCTAATCACACTGATCTACAAAATTTACATAAAGAATGCTTCTCGAAGCAAGTCGACAATGTAAGTCGTATAGGAAAAGAACAAGCACTTAACCATGACTACGTCTTATGTCTACAAGCAACCCAGTGTACATAGATATTTATTAGTGATCTGATATAACAATTGGAGCAATGTAACAACAATTTGCTTTGATTTACACTTTTGAAATCCCTTTCTTGTTCCCACAGCCACTCACAATAAATATAATGTACATGTATACACTAATTCACACAAATACATCTTACTCTATATCCTGAAGATTGCTAGTCCATAGCTGTCCCAACATGAGACACATATTTAGAACTTTCAGTATGATCTCCTTCATGAGTTTAGCCTACACAAAGTTACACTCAATTTGTGATGTACACACACACTAAAAGTAGAACATCAACACACGTACGTACCTCTGAATTGAGTAAGCACTGATTGTAAATCAGGGCTAAGTAGGTTTGGTGCTTATTAACCAAATCCTCAAAACTAACAGCCTTTGGAATGGAAAACTTTGGTACTATCGATGGTCATCATCATCATCAAACATTTGGCTACACACACCTGTTCAACACTCCTTTGAAATTGTAGTCCACAGTTGTGTAGCACCTGCAAAAAGCTATTCACTATGCTATCCAGTATGCAAAGAATGCACTTAAAGAACAAAATTGAGCTTAAAAACTCATGAATTGCCTACAGCCCTAGAAACTCTAATTACTTGCTTTACGTACACGTTTTGTAGTATATTGTTCTTCACAGGACATATCCGCCAAAGAAAGCTTCCTCATAGCTTTTTCAATAGATGTAAAAACTTTAAGGAGTTCAGTGATAGATATAACTTGAAACTATACAATAATCATGAAGTGCTGTATGGAGCCTTCGAAATAGTGCTATTTGTATTGCAAACAGCCGCCATTTTTGTGATCACTACAAACATCTTTTTAAACACTTTCGAATGTGCAAACAATATAAAATGACACAGAGTTGACTAACCGTTGCCAGTAAGTACATATCAACACTGCCAACAAAGTGTAACAGCTTCCTTTTCAACAAGTGTAAACTATGAGCTGTAGAATGCTGACTTGCAGGAACTTGACGTCCTATTGTATCAATCATTTACATAACATTATCACAGATCTGCAACATCAAGGCTGTTGTCATGTCCAATAATTAGATTTTTCTACTGAGCATGTGCTATGATAAGACACAGATCCAAATACAATCACACTTAACATACTCACAGTTGACTGCACTACACTGCTATTCATAATAATAATACCGTAGGGCGGGAAATTATTGCGAGGTTTTATTTTCATGTTATTCGCGATCAATCGGAATTCGGGAAAATTTCACCGTGTGAAAATTCATCAAGACTGTTCCCAACCCTAACAGTCGCAGTGAAAACGCAAAAATAAAACCACGAAAATTGCATTTCGGGCAAAAACTTGAAATTTTCTTCTGCGAAAATTTCCCACTCTATGGTAGTTATATGATGTATACAAAACATAACGTGTATACATACAGACATACTACAAACATGATACAAAATATGCATATGTATACAAAACATAACAAACATCATGTACATGTAGACATCCTTTATTCCAAAGCACACAATTTGGATTACACTCACCTTTTAAATGGCATCTTTGTACTGCCCACCTAGCCCACTTTAATTGCAACAGAAAACGAAATATTTCATTATAAGCATGCATGCTCTCCGCAGTTATGACCATGTCCAGTGGCCAAGGAATCTGAAAATTACAAATAAGATTAATTCCAACAAAAGTAGAGGACAAACGAAAGATAGGAAAAGTTAACCTGATACTCTACTTGAACCACAGAAATCGACTCTATATTTTGTCTTTGTTCAACTGGTGGTTGAGATAATATAGAGACATGAAATCTATATAGAAGAGAAGGACAGGCATGACCTTTGCATGTGGATAAACTAAACACATAAAATATGTCATTGACCTCCTCAACCAATTCAAATATAGCACATATTATACATGAATCTCACAGAATAATGGATAACGTTAACAAAGTCAGTTAAAACACTCACAAATCATCCAATTCTTGCATACGTATATGTAGGCTCTCAGTCATTATGGTGTTGAGAAAGGATGCCGCATACCATGCTTTCCTCGCTTTAATCTACATACACAGCCAATGTGAGTATGGTGTTGGTAAGTACCTTGACAACCACACAAACAAAAGCGATACTCACAGCTTCAAATAATTCAGAACAAAAATGAGACATAACATCTCCTGCTCCCATCAACAAAATGTTCTGAAGATGTCACAGATATATATATACATGGGTACCATCAGACTTACATAATATTATATCATATTGTTCACTTGTACCTGGATATTACTAATATGCTGTAGCAGATTATAATCTTTCTTCAAAACGTGTAGTAATAGTGATGCAGCCTGTACAATATTATGTACAATGTATACACAATAATCATAATATACGTGCATTACACAAGTATACTGTACATATGGATAACCACTACTTCCACTTACCTGAGAACACAATGTCGACACAGGTTTGTGCAGGCTCATTGTCACCAAGTAGTGAAAAGGAACACTCATGGGAACGACTATACCATGTGAGAATACAGCGCACAATGAACACATGCAGCATGGACCTGGCTTACAGTAGCTAGGATCTGGCTTACAGTAGCTAGGATCTGGCTTACAGTAGCTAGGACCTGGCTTACAGTAGCTAGGACCTGGCTTACAGTAGCTAGGACCTGGCTTACAGTAGCTAGGACCTGGCTTACAGTAATTGATTACATGTGTTCTTTGCATAATGTGTCAGTTAAACCAGGTGTCCGTAAATTGTCCATAACCCAGTCAAGGTGAACCACAAAGTTGTTTCGGATGAATAAAGTTTTTAGAACTCACAGTGCCAGATAAATCTGGTGTGACCGTACTCATGTACGTAAATTATGCACCCTGGATTGTTCGAATAGAACTGATACTAGGGATACATAAGCAGGTGTACCAATTGATTAATCAACTAGCCACCAAAAGGTCGGTAAGTGGCTAATATAGGCATTATTTATATCAATCACTTTTAGAAAGAAAACACAGTGAATAGATCCCACCCGAAGGTGATCTACGTATGTTACAGTGGGACCTGTTTAGTAACAGGGATATGGGGGTAGTTGTTTCCTACACTGTAGAGGTTTATCCACTCTTCAGAAGTGAAACATGTACTAGCACTATAGGAAAGCCCATTCAGAGGTCCACTGTAGATCTGCATATACGTACGTGAGTAGCACAAAGTGATACATGTACACTCATAATGTGAAAATCACTATTATTAACTCACTTCTGCTTTGAAATATGGTACTTGAACACTGATTACATGCACATTCCAAAGTGGCTTCATGACAAGTGATGTTGTCTCTAACGGCTGATGCAGTACCAGATGTAGTAGCATCAGACAAAGTATTCAGAAAACAGGACATCAACATTGGGTCAAAAGATCTGGATAGATCAGTGGTGGTAACTGGGGAAACTGAGCTGGATGTCTTCAATCCACCTTATAAGAGAATAACAACTTGGTATTCAAGAAGGCATCAAGATTGTACATACTACAAATCCAACTACATAGTGAAAATGAACCTGAAATGCTCGTTTTTGTCTCTGCTAATGTGAATGTTTCCAAATTTGCAAAAACTTCCAAGTGGAGAGGAGTTTGTTCAGCTTGAGAAAAAATGACCATATCAACACATGATAATTTTAGCATTTCTTAACAACACCTCACCAGTTGTTGGGGAGTAGTTTTGAATCTTGGAAAAGAATGAAAATAAGTATATACGAGCAGTGAAAAATCAAAGTACTTAAGTACATGCTGGGAGATGACAGATTGAAGCACACACTTACTACAGAAGCATTCTTCATCAAAATCAAAGATTTCCTTGCAATACACAGCTGTAGAATGCAATAAGCACTAAACCGTGAATGCAGATCTGCATGCGTAACTGATTACATTTTTACGTGTAATGTGCCTTGCTTGTATCCTAGTTGAGGGTAATCAAAGGGAAAACTGTGTGTACATAAGCCATGTAGCACAGGTCAGTGATACAACACAGGTCACCTATGTAACAGGTTTCATTGTAGGAATAATTGAATGAGAACAAGCCAGGAAATTAGTAAACATACTGATTCTATTGAATATATGTTTTATATGACTATGTACATACATATAAGCAGTATAAATCTTCTGTCATTCTCCACACCATGATACTAGTACGTGCTTACCAATTCAGATAGGGACATCAAGATATCAGGGAAGGTCTGATCATATTCACAGTCCACGCTACTGGAGGGTCTGCTGTGGCACAATACGGAACTGAAGACAGCATCAATTACTGATTCACTAAAATGGGAATAGAAGTACTGTACCATAGAATAGAAATGGGAATAGAAGTACTGTGTGTACATGATGACGGTATAAATGAAATTATTAAGTATGCAAGTATGTATGTTCAATACATATACTGTAGATGCAGATAATACTCGCAAATAGTGTATTAAATTTTACTATTAAAGCAAACTGGTTATCAAATACACAACAAAATGTGGACACACATAAATATACGGATGTAAGGTACATGTACGTAAGTACAAACCCATTGACAATATACTGTATGTGAGTATATATAAGTATATAAGTGAAATGTGGATTGACAGCTCGATGCAGTTGCTGGTTTTCAGCAAAAGAACCGTGGTCCCCAACACAATGCAATCTATTCATTGCCATGGGGTGGCAGGCATACTTCCAGTAATTGCATTGTCAAGTATGTATATATGTATACTTATTACATATAGTTATTATATATACGTATCATTGCAGTTCCACAACAAACATAGCAACTTAGTGTATGGGTACTTTGGATGTGGAGGAAGTTGTCACATACCTTAGAATCCACATATTTTCTGGTCTGAGACATTTCTCTAGTTGCTCCAGGTAAGCCTTCATAGTGACAACTGCCACTGGGAACACAATTGGTATCTACATTAAAACACAATTACAATTACAGCATAGAAGTAGTTGTAGAGTTAATCTGAAAATGGTAACATGATTCAGGATTTCGATTCTTGAGTGAAATTGTTGTGAAGATTTCTCATTGAACACTGCTGGACACAGACTCAAGGTCTTCACAAAAGGGTACAGCCCCACTACAACCCCTTGGATCAGGCTAAGTGCAAACAGAGTGAACACCAGTGCCTATATACACACAACTGTACCAGATCACGGTCATCACAGCACACAGCTTCTTGAAAAAGTAGCCATACATCATTCAAGACTGCCACTGGGACCTACACAATGCATACAATACACCTATGCAAGTATCTACATTAGTAAATTTCTACACAGATGTATGACAAACGCACCAGAGAAACCAGAGGACCACTACCACTCCATGCTGAAATCAAGGAATGAATGTAAGATACAGTTCGGTATTGTTGTTGAAGCCTTGAATATAATCCCAGTACGGTCAAGTTTTTTCCTGTAATTACAAAGTTGCACATGTACATAATATGCACATGCACACATACATAGGTAGATGCGTACATACTGTATACAGTGTGCACTGTATCCATTAAAATTATAACTCACTGATGTCCTCAAGTCCGAGTATGAAACTGGAAAATTGCTAGTGTATGAAAGGAGAAATTGAATGTATGTACATACAAATATGTGTGCAGTAAGATTTGTTATCATCACTAAAGTAGCCAAATAATTCACCTGAAGATATGCCTTGAGTCCAGCAATACAGGCACCAATTATAGGAGCAGGCAAGCCAACTCCTCGACTCATCTCTATTTCCCATTTTTGTACAAAATTCCTGATATCGTGCACCTTGGACGCATAGTTACTGAAGAAGGTCACAATATCACAATACTGCTTCTCCTAAGATAAGAACAAAAAGCCATACAAGGATGACATAATTGAAATCATGGGGGTGTTTATACAGAAGGTATGTTTGTTATGATGTTCTCTGACTTTGTGGTATATACATGCTAGCATGTTATTGTAAACTGTGCAAGAAATACAAGTAGGTATGTGGTATGTTGCATGGGCGGCTTCAAAGGAAAAGCAGTGCACACATGCGTGATGTGTGCACACTTTCCGGATGTACGCACTCTTTCATTCGATGTTGGGTATTCATTGTGGATAATTGGTTATTTCCTATTCACGTGTCTACTAATCATTGCTCAACCAAAGGTGCACTTTCAAAATTAATAGCAACTGATTGATCCGCTACAGCTTCTCGAGAGGTACTTCAGTTATTACATAGAACATGTGTATACCAGTACATTATAGAAGCCTGTTTCGGCGGATTACCACTAATAATCCTTAAGGAAATCACTAGCCAAAGATTGTTCACACAACAGCAGTTGACTATTAGCTTTGTTTGGTGATTATGGCTTACAATATGTGTGCTGGTTCGATATGTGAGGGTGACTGCTAATGCTGTGAGATGAAAAATGGATAAAATGAAAATCGAATAGTTTCCACATTTGACTGTTGCATGATACATACTGTGAATGTCCAATTGATGGTCTTATAAATGTACGTGGAATACACCTAAATCTCTGTTTACAGGGTTGGGTCCCTTGTGGATAGCCGAGGATTCTAGAAGACATCTACTGAAGGTCTGGGGAGGGGCATCATCCCACTTACTGGAATGTCCAGTGGAATGGGAGTGTTCTGCTAGGGCTGAGGTGGGTGCACCACAGTTACAGACTGAGCTTTAGTGTTGACTCATTCATGTTGACTTCTTTGACTCATTGGCCTAGTGTCTTACTGGTACGTACGTCTCATGTATGTTTTAGGACAGTTAGCACAGGGCATCTGGTAAACTACACCTGATCAACCAGTGGTGCCAGTAGTCAACAATACATGCATGTAATAGTGAGCTGCTGAAAGAGTGCACCACGTTTTCATACATATCACAATAGCTGTTACAGCAGGTTTTCAACTACACCAACATCAGTGAGGAAGTGGGGATATCCAGCTATCAAATACAGGTACTTTTTCACTAGACGTATGTAAGTATCTGACAAGAGAGGTACTACTGTGAATGATGCATGCTAATCATTGATATTCTTTGAAGAATGACAAAACTACACTAGTACTAGTCTGGGTGCATATATTGTACAGTCATAATGCACCTGAAGATGCTTGGGGTATATCTCAGACTTACACAGAACAAGAGTAACATTGTACTTACGTACGTACGTAGGTTCACATCCTATAATATATGTACTTCTACACACGTACGGTATGAAAGAATCTCGGCACATTAAATGTGGACGCTAATTAAATACGTACCTCTGATGAAGGTTTAGCGAAAATACTAGAATAAGCACTTCCTTGAAGCAACCTACATATGTATATATGTAATACAGTAAATAAGTACATAACAGCATCAGTCACAGTATGTTTGGTTGCATACACAAGTATATAAATATACATATGTATAATATTATACAAAAAGTGCATTTTGCTCACCAAAGAATCTCTTTTATAATTTCACAGTCAGTAAGTCCACTCAAGGATTGAGGCACATTTTCACTAAAAACAATACACAGTATCATTGAAAGTTTTGGCACCTTACATTTATGTGAACTGTACAATCCCAATTATCGTACTTAATCATATACGGTGAAAAACGACATCCTTTGGGGAAACAA
Organism: Chondrilla cf. caribensis; assembly: GCA_964020155.1. Lineage (NCBI taxonomy): Eukaryota > Metazoa > Porifera > Demospongiae > Chondrillida > Chondrillidae > Chondrilla > Chondrilla cf. caribensis. Next base: position 3,028,149 of record OZ026563.1, read on the forward strand.
GTATATGTCAGATGTGTATATATGTCTTATGCATTATTATGCACGTATTTTGTTTCATGTATGATTGCATGAATGTACTGGCCTTATCCCCACATTAACTGGTACCTCACTTTTATTCTAACTCATTGCAATAAGAAACAAACCTATCATGCACACCTTACCAGATACTATCTCATAACTGTTGTATCATGTATTGTGCCTGTGTTGAGGACTTACTATATTGCACACATACACATATTGTTTAAACTGGAACTAAGTATGTTTCATGTTTGTGACTGTAAATTGTAACACAATATAAAGAAAACAGCTTTTTCCCACCTAACTAGTCACCTCAGAGGGTACCCTACCCCATCAACACTAGTACAACTATCAAATGATAGATGATTATGCTTTTAAGGTACCCATACTGTACATACATGTACTGTAAGCTATACACAGTATTACAGTGTGTACATATGTATATAGGATAATACAATGCATACAAACCTCACAGTGCTGCACCTATTCTCAAGCCAGTATGGTCTATGTACTAAATCCTCCAATTGTTCACTATCATTAGTCTGACGTACCTTTCAAAATCAACAATAAACATTTGTTGTAAAAACTTGACATCTGCACAAAGTTATACTCACTTCAGTCCAGTTTGGTTCATCTGTCAGAGTAGGTGGACACTCTTTGAGAGCAATCTGAGTAGTAGCCAAACCAAATTCTTCTTCTGAAGATTCACTGTCAGAAGACCACTACACAAAACATGGGAATCACTCCATTAGTGTGTTAAACCAATGCACAGATGCTCATAATGTACACACTTCTAGTTCAGATTCACTACTGAACGAAGGTATGGTGATGTCCTTCCTCAGATATGAATACCACCAATTCACATCTTCTTTTGCTGTCTCTATAATAATTTTATAAACCACATTTGATAAATATTGTAGTAGTGTAGGATAAATTGGAACCCCAACTGGTGAAATTTGATGAATGTACGTATGTACGTATGTATGTACAAATCACAAATGGTTAGAACACAAAATACTTAAATAGTACTAAAATGATTTTATTTTAATCTTTGTACTAACCTTCTTGATAATGACGTATTACATGTTCAGTTGGCTTGTAGTCCACATTTAATGGTGAAACTGATGTACACAATAATACACTGAGTAAGGAATAATGAGCGTTGGACCTTGGTTGGGATCGAAGCAGCCGAAGTGATAGAAAGTGGTGAACGAGGTTTCGTAGCATCTCAGCTTCCATTCCACGTGAGTGGATTTTAAATTTTTCACAAAGTCTATTACGGATGAAGAGAACAAGGTACAATTTGGCTCGAATACAATCGGTAGAAACTCACCAATATACAACAAGCTAGTTATTTTTACCTAATACTCCAATCAGACTTACTGTAGTTTATTACATGCACACTAACAGCAAACTAAGCAAAGTTGCAATTTGATTAGTGTTAAATAGCAATCAATTTTGTGTGTCTTACTAAGATTTTACTATTCTAGTAAATGTGGATTTCAATATCAATGCATTGGAAAGCACATGTGTTCTCATTTAAGGTATGTACAATAAATATCCAGACACAGTATCTATACTTATATAGAGGGCTATGATAGTATAGATGACCTTCCTCATAGTATTGTTATATACATACGTACGTACTGTTGCATAGTACACAAAGCAACAATAGCAGATACATTGAGTAGATACATACATACTGACCCATCAAGTTTCCGAACAACAGCATCATCATTAACATCTAGGAATTGGTGGAATCTAGCAAACACAAAGTAACACAATTGGTAACACCATTGCATGGACCAGGAAATGAATGGATAATGCACTTAGAATAAGAACTCCCAGTTGACAAAAAGTAAGGCAGACCAGTGGTGGATCATGAAGGCAGGAGTGAAAACTGAACATAGTGAAGATATTAGCTAAGATTGATGTAGACACACAGTAATATTGACATGCATCATACCAGCATTCCGATATTTGGACTAGTGTGAAAAAGGTGACTGTACTTACTACTGTTAGCAAATGAGCGTGGAATGCAACTCACTTGAAATGAGACAGAGCAAACTGAACTGACAACTCCAAATTCTCTGAACCACCCTGAAGGGGAACAACACCCCATTGTGAACATGGTCAAACAGCTCAAGCCTGTTGACAAAAACTATGTCAGTGGATTCCAGGAAGGGGAGAGAATCATCACACTAACTGCTGTGGGTAGCACAGCTTAGATCCATAGTATAAAGCATTAATAGGCAATAAAATGAGGACAGGGATAAATCTCTTTTTATTCTTGGGTGAATGTTCCTCCTCCAAATATATGCATTAGTTAAATTATTTTAATTGTAATACAGTACAATAGTATTATAATACACATACATAAATAGCATAATTTCTATCTAAAACTTATAGTCTTGCTAAATCATGGAGTCTGACTTTGAAAGTCACATCAGTAAATTGCAGATATGAAAACGAATTATTAGTTGTTTCGCATACTCTAGGATGGCTTACCACCATATTTACATGTAGAGGAAATTTACAGTAACAGAGTGAGCAATAGACTGATCTTCGGTAGTCATTTTAGGAGGGAAGAGATAGGGAACTTGGAATGATGGCCTCGAACATTGTAGCTCTAAGCTACCGACACAGGTTTTTGTGAAAGATATCTACATAGACAGGCGAGTCAATAGTGAAAGAAAACTGTCCATAGCTAGAAAATTAACAAGGTCCAAAGACACCCATTCCAAACTATCCAGGCATTCCAAGTTACCCCCGCGCGTTGACAATAATATTGCTCAACATCAAGTCACAGCATAGGGTCCATGGTTACAGAGATTCTTTCTATTAACTATTGATACTTTGGACGCCAGTCTACATCATCTCTCATTAGATGAACCTGGACAATAACTAGCTAGCCTATATCACAGATATCCCCTACTTACGCCAATACACGCATAGGAACCCAACTGGATCCATACCCGTACACAACATTTCATTCAAGGGGCATCCCGAGTCCGTATTTCATTTGAAACAACACGTAATAACAATGAAGCTTGCACTGGGAAACCAGCTCACCTGCCAGCCTGTGATAGCTACGACTAAATCTTCAGCCAAAGTCAACACACGCTGAGGTAATACCGCCATTTGCGTAACTCTTACAGTCCCGACAAAATGGCTTCCACGGTACGGTGGTGTTGCGCAAGTACTATGGTCGAGAATCGGCAAAGCGTTTATATAATAGTATGTACTTGATTAAAATCCAATGAATATGTTACATGGTCGTCTGTGAACATAACACAATGTTTAGTCTACATAGTTCATCCATCAACTACAAATTATCAATCTTGAGAGGTCCGCCACATGTACGAGAAACCTCTTGATTGATTAGCCTCAGCAAATCATTATAACTGCTGTACCAGGCAGTAATGCAATATGACGATAGAGCCTTTCGAAACCATCGCAAAAGCAAATAAACACCTTCTAAGTTCATTTCAACAAGACCAGTGCAATAAGTAGCAAATTTGGTCACATCATCACGTGAGGGCCCTGAGGTGGATGAATTTTCGATCCACACTTGGAGGTAAGTTTTCATCTCTGCGAATGAACATTCTTCTTCACAACAGGTCACAGGACTCTTGTCTTTGTGTGAATCCCCCAGCTTTGTAGTATGCAATTTTTCCGGGCTCTTGTGACTTGATCTTGGATGGCTAGTGTTACCTACATCAGTTGGCTCATTAGTCCTAGCACTCTTGGTAGGCAGCACTGTGCTGGTGACAATATATTTGTGAAGACTGCCCTGCTGATTATTCTGGCCATCCGAATCTTCAGTAAGTTTCCCAATTTGAATGCCTAACCCACGAACACTATCAGCAGAAGGTTTCACTAAGTGAAGAAGTTTGAGGCAAACTGCATTTATATCTTCAGCTGATCTTGTTGGTTTGGGCAGAGAAAGAGAACGAGACACATTGTCACACTGGCCATGTCCAAGGTACTTCTTCGTAGTGCTGGGTGCATCCTTGCTGCGCACTTTCAGTTTCAAAGTAACCAGTGCTCCCCTTACTTTGGCATCAGTTGCTCTTTTCTCAACCTCCACAGAAAGACTTCTAATAATGGACTCAACATCACCAATTACTTTGGGCCGAATTCCAAAGTTTATTTCTGCAGAGAGTGACTTCCGCTCGGGAGAAACTTGCAAATTTCGATCGTCTTTGCCCCTTGCAAAATCATACAACATTAGACCTGTTTTTGGTCCACACATAGCTTGAATATTACTTAATGACGAAGACATTACGTCTTGACAAGTGAATATGCCCTTTTCATGTAATTTCTTTGAAAGGCTATGACCCACTCCTGGAAGATGTTCCACTTTTTGTACTGCCATAAAGGATTCCACTGATTCTTCACTAACACGAAACTGGCCATTAGGCTTGGCTGCTCTTGTAGCCATTCTGGCTAAAAGGATGTTAGGTCCAATACCTGCTGACAGGTTACAGCCTGTCTTGGCCTTCACATCAAGGCGAACTGACTGCACAATATCATCTATCCCTTCATATGTTTTTGCATAGTCTGCTAGGTCAACATATGCCTCATCACAGCTGACTGCTTCGATGCTGAATGTACGTGAGAGTAATATGTCGTAAAAGGCCAAAGATACTTTGTGATACTTGTCAAAATCATAAGGCACAGCAGTCAATTCGGGACAAATCTGGATAGCTCTCCCCAAATGCATGCCATTACGAATCCCTTTCTGACGTGCTTCATAATTGCAAGAGGCTATATCAGCCATTGAATTCTGCTTTACAGAGGGAGTGTTGGATAACTTAGCATGCGTCACAACTACAGGCTTCCCTGTTAGTTCAGGTTTCTCTCTGGTACTGACAGAAGCGAAAAAGCAATCAAAATCAAAGTGGACGATAGCTGATTGATTTCTTCCTTTGAGCGACTCTGACTCTTGTAGCATTGGTGGGCAATTATCCCTGTTTGCAATGCTCGTACTGACATATTGCTTGAGTTCGTTTGCCCATGTCGATAAGTGATGTAATCTGGAGTGGGCATAGAACTCTGAAACAAGGTCACTAGTGGGTCTACAGTGACTAGTAGTGGGTGAATCGTGTTCTGTAGTAGAAACGGGATCATTCTTAATAGGCTCTTGATGAAACGACAGTTGTTTTTGGTTCTTTGGCATGACACTGTACAACCTATACTTATCAACAGGTATCTGTTTCCTTGCCTCTATTGAATCCAAAATCCACTGGGGTGTAACTACAACAATATTTGGCATAGTTTTCACTTTAACATCAGGCATACAACTAGTAATGACATGGGTCACATCTGAACTATGTTTATACGAATACTTCCCCCCGTGAAGGTGAATGAGTTTCTTCAGTTCTGAATCTCCTGGATCAGTGAAACCATTTACGTAGATAGTGACTTCACTGAAAATGGAAGATTTGCGTTCGCCCATATTCTTGAATTGATCGTTCAGTTTCTTTCTTTTTTCTTCCATGTACTCTTTGTAATCACTCCACGGTATTTGCTTTCTTTTTTGGGGTACTTTGATGGTTTGTTCCAACGTCGCCATTTTCAACCCTAACTCGACCGATTACGTAACATTTGATCACGTGCACTACTGAAGAAAGGCGCGATCGATTTGTGAGAATAATCGGGAGATGGCGGCTAAGGAAGATTTCGTTGTATTGGAGACCGTAGGATCAGGGCAATTCGGAATTTGTAAGAAAATCAAGAAGAAAAGTGATGGACATGTCTTTTGTTGGAAGGAAATTGACTACGGCGCGATGAATGTAGACGATAAACGGCTACTTTGTCAAGAAGTCAACCTTTTGAGAGACCTACGCCACGACAGTATTGTTCGATACTATGACAGGATAATTGACAAGAGAACGTGCACGCTATATTTAATAATGGAATGGTGTGAAGGTGGTGACCTGAATGCCATGATTCAGAGACATAAATCAAGGAAGTGAGTGTATTTGGAGATATGTATTTCACAATACCCCAGTGTTTGCTAGCTTTTGAATAAGTAATGTTAAGACCCTCAAAAGTAGCCTTCATGGTAGACTGTACGACCTCCGTCTGAATAATAATAATAACTGAATACCTAAGCCAGTGTCAAAGAAAGTAACCTGTGAGTGGACTATTGTATTGCTATGAATTGATGAGTCATGATATTTCATAGTTCAAATGTGCTACTCAGCTAATCCTTTCAGACACAATAGGCTACAAGAGTGTAACATGGGTATGTTGCAAGGTGAATTAGTCCAGCTATGCCGAAGAAAACAATATTTCCACTGCTACCGTTAAAAGTTGTGTAACCTAGTTCTTCGACAATTTTCGTCCACTTTTGCCTGCAGTATTGGACTGGAGATCGGAGCATTTCTTTCCCGTACGCCCCTGAACCAAATAAACAGGCCCTCCTCAACATCTTCAAAGGTTGCAGTATGGTTTCGTTTCCTTCCTGGTTCGAAAGAAGATTCTTTGAAAACTACTAGAACTTTTGTCAATCCTTTATGATTGTCGAGAGAATGTTAGTGATTTCAAGTTCTTTGGTGATCTGACTCTTTCGTGCTGTCCTGCTCTTCTGTTGAATACCTTCAAAATATCCACACATTATTGATTGAAAGAGATTTCTGCTTAGGCTTAGGAGCTACCACACTTCATGTTAAGCTATAATAGTCACATTTCGAACCAGGAAATTTATTTGTGTTATCCGGAACATTTTATACGGATTTTATATGTAACAAAATCTGGACTACAGAAATCGTTCGTGATAAATGATATTTCATCGTTAATGTCTGCCGTGTTCTCCCTCTGGTGGAGATCCATTGGCCCGTTAAATCCACCCAAAGACCTTACCTTATTCACCAGCACAGTCCAATGGAATCTCCTCTTGGTGTATAAGGGAATAGGCTGTACCACCCGCCCAGGGGGCCCCCGGCAGGAGACCCCCTAGATATGCTCGTGCTATTAGATGATTTGTGATCTGTGAACTTATGACCTTTATACCTTTAATTAGACCTGGGGGTACAGCCCACAACTCTTTCACGTCATCGTTTTGATGACGGAGAACAGTAATATTACAGAACAATAATTACAATACTCCGAGAAAAAGAAAAAGAAAACAAACAAAAAAAGAAAAAACAGCTTATTCACAGCTTCTAACGCAAGTCTGCAAGCACGTGGCCAATACCGCGCATGCTCCTAACCATGCGCCTTACACGTCTCCGCCCCTCAATCATGCACTACCTGTTGCGCGGGTAATTCAAGCACTCTGCCATTAACCCAGTTCAACTTTGTTAAACTACATTATACGTGTTTGTATTAAGTGGGTTAGCATCCCTAAACCTGTCTTGTTGTGAATCTGAAAGTCTCTGTTCACAACCCACTGTATTTAAATTGTACAGTATATGAGTTCCTATGCATATGTACGTTTTCCATTTTAAATAATTGCACTAAGCTACTGACACACACACACACATACTCACATATATTGTGTATTCCATTTGATAGTATTCAATGTGATGGTTTTATCTTATACACGTATTGCATTTATACCACAGGCAGTATATAAATGAGGAGTTCATATGGCAGGTTCTGTTCCAGGTCTTATCTGCGTTAAAAGAATGCGGGACTTCGAGAAAAGGAAGAGTTAAAGTACGTACATACAAACGTACAGTATGCTAAACCTCAATATTGAGTGTTGAAAATAAACTCCAGTTACGTATGAACCTACGTATGTACTGTATGTAGTAATTTTTATGTATTTTAAAATTGCATGTACACATGACAGTTTAAGTATTTATTATTGTCTTTATTGACAATATTTATCATGATTGTAGGTCATACACAGAGATTTGAAGCCAGCAAACATATTTCTGGATAAAAACAACAAAGTTAAAGTTGGTGATTTCGGCCTAGCTAGGATTTTCCAGCACAACACAAGCTTGGCCACCAGCTATGTTGGGACACCTTATTATATGGCACCTGTGAGTGGTTGTGTGATGCTAGGATACTGCATTCCTTGAAGTGTTCCTTTTCTTTCTATTAGGAAGTAATGAAAGGACATCCATATGATGAGAAATCTGATTTATGGTCTTTAGGATGTGTGGCATATGAGCTCTGTGCTTTAAGGTTCAATTGACTTGTAATACATACATACGTAGGTGTATCATCTGTTTACAAACATGAACATAGTGACAACATGATAAAAATTAGTTTTATTTGTGTTGAATCTAACAGACTCTACAGTTAGTTCCCTGGTAGACACTGTTATAATCACATGTGTATCATTGCTCTGTTATTGCTCAAAGGTATACTATGACCATTTCAACCCTGTAGTCCTCCTTTCCTGGCATCGAACCAACATGCATTGGCCACCAAGGTAGCCAATGGTAAACCAAAAGATTTACCAGAACTGTATTCAAATGAACTTGGTGTAGTAATTAAGAAGCTGTTGAATGTTAACCCTGCACTCAGGACTGATGCAGGAGTTCTGCTCAATACAACTCATTCATTGTGTGTTCTTGACAAAGAGAAAGAATTGATAGAATTGGAAAAAAAACTATGTAAGTGGCAGAAGCAACTTGCCAAAAAGGAGATGGAATTAGAGCAACGAGAACATAAGCTACAAAAGAGTGAGTATGTGAATGATTTTTTATGTTCGTTTGTACATGTATGTACCTTTAACAGGAGTTCCTGTAGATACTATGAACCTGAGTCAGTGATGTAAACGTGGTTAAACTCCCCTAGTGTCCATGTCTTAACCTATATAGCATCTGTTGACAATTATGTTCAGAATACATATTAATATACAATTACACCTTCATCATACTCCAATCGGGATTGTGGTATTGCTCAGAATTGATAGAAGGACCTGAAATAATGGTATGGTACATTCTGTTTTCTGATCCTGTAGAAAACAGCTTGTACCATACTTGGTATTCTTACTTAACATGCCCAGTTAGTAGAGTGAACCACTCAGTAAAGACATTGCCCAATGTTTGTGGTATTAAAGGGTTTTTGTTAGCTTTAACCCTGCATTGGTCATAATTTGCTGTCATTATATCCACTTTCTGTCTCCTCATAGCCATGAATGGATGTCTTGTCCCATTAGGAACTAGAGATGAGAACCATATTTAGAAAATTTTACTAGTTGTGTATAATTATTCACACTCATGAATTATTGTAATTTTACCTCATATTATCATAGACACTCTAAACTACGTGTCTATGATATTATTATGGTTATCATTGTTGTATGCATTCGTATTGGTGGAGAAATATAATTCAACATGAAGAGACCGGGATGGAAAAATGTCCTCTAAATCAAAGCTGCAACCTCCTGGTGGTCGGGTACCCAGGACGCATTTCCAGGTCCGACCACCTGATCACGGCCCTCCATGTACACTTGACAAACGGCTAATCCCAACAGCATACGCGCATGACAGTCCTCGCGATGGAATGCGCGTGATCCGTAGGAAAATGGCTGCAAAAGTGCAAGCTATGTTGTATATAATTGTTGTGGCTTCTGCTAGCTTAGTGTATATAAACTCACTTAATGGTCAGTTAGTGTTCGATGATCATCGTGCCATCATTAGTAATGAAGACCTCGACTCGAACAAAACGACTCTACAAGATCTTTTCCAACACGACTTTTGGGGCGGACACATGAACAGAGTGGAGAGTCACAAGTCGTATCGTCCTCTTACTGTATTGACTTACAGATTATTCAACTTTCAAATTCACCAGTTAGAACCTTATGGCTATCACGTTGTCAACGTGTGTTGTCACGTAGTGGCATCTCTTCTGTTTCTTACCTTTTGTCAAATTTGTATACATGGATCCAAGTTGTGGGCGCTCTACGGTGCTTTACTCTTTTCTGTGCATAGTATTCATACGGAAGCTGTGAGTTTTGTATATAGCCACGTATGTGTACATGTGTTATTCATTATTCTCGTTTTATACTGGAATAGAGTAATTCATCAATATTCGGACACCATCACCCGGACAGTGTGATATCTATCGGACATTAAAAGATTTTACAACCGTACCCGGCGTACATCTTCACGGCGGATAGGATAATGATTACTACAAGTTTCGTACTTTTCCGTCAGAAACACACGCCGTCTTAGCAATAATTGTGGATCGTGTCCGAACCATCTCTACTCGGAAGACGACCCCTAACTGCGGACAAATCTTATTCTCAATTTTATCGAATTCATATAGACCTATCAGATAATATTAGAACATCAATAATGTAATAATAGCAAACTAAAGCTACATCATTCTGGTCATCGTCGTTTTCGGCCCTTTTCAAACCGTCAGCATACAATTTTTTCTTTCTTTCTTCAATTAGTGCCTTTTTCCTCAACTTCTCTTTTTCAATTATCGCCTTTTTCCTCAACCTCTCCTCTTTCCTTTGTTCCTTCTTTTTCGCTTCTTATTTCTTCTTTCGATCTCGCTCTTCCATCATTTCAATGTGTTCCAAACTAGTCAGCACTCTAGCACTTCCAACTTTCTGTGTGGTCTTGTGAACTGGTGCATGGCATTGGAAGTAAACTTGCTAACTTTGAGGGCTTCTTGGGATGAGCAGTTTCTAATGGCAATGATCCCTTGCTGTTGTTATGGTTAGAACCCTTGGGGTTGATCTCTTTTACATGAAATGATTTTGCTTCTTGAACTGGGGAAATATATATAAATGTATTAACTAAATAATCATGCATAAAATCAATACATCAAATAGATTTTATACCTTACCATGCTCTGAATAATCATCCTTATCATCCTCATAGCTAGATGGGAGGGGTCCAAATGAAGGAGCTTGTATTTCCACACTTGCATCTGATTCAGAACTTGTGGAGAAATCAAGCTTATACGCAAGTGATGATTGAGTCGTAGACTCGGGGTGGCGGTGAATCAACCATTGGTTGTATCGATCATCGTGCTTGAGGTCATAACCATTCTCATAACGTATAGCAAATCTGACCTCCTCTTCTTTCGAGAAATCGGGTGTGTCAGGAACAATCACATTGTCATGTTCTTTTGTGAAGTGGTCAAAATCCTCTTCCTCCAAGGTAAAGGAATTTTGGAGCTCTTTACACTCAGTAAGAGGTCTCGCATGCTGCTTTTCCTCTGTACTGGACAAAAAAGGCATATAGCAAATACCTTCTCTTCTGGCTAGAACAGCTGTTGGAGTACTAGTAGTGGTTGGAACTTCACCAGGGATTCGTACTGCTCTGCGGTTGAGTGGATATACCCCTGCCACTTTAAAGCCTGGAATTATTGTTTCAGGTACCATAGCTTTCTTCCATGCCTCATGAAAAAGGGAGGAAAATTGGTACAAAGTGACTATTTTGCCCGGATTAGTAGACATGAATTTGTCACATACATTGTCCCAGTGGACCTTGAGAGCATTGAATGGGCTGACATCAAGAGGCTGACAAACGTGCGTAGTATTTGGTGGCAGACAGAAGACAATCACTCCTTGCGTAGATGCTTCCCGAATGAATTCCAATTTGTAGTGAGATGAATGACCATCCAACAATAGAAGAAGTGGCCGACCTGCAGGTGCATATTGGAGGAAATGGCAATGAAACCACTCATGAAACAGCTCTCCATCCATCCAACCGGTTAACGAGAGGCCATAAATGGTGCCTTCAACCTCATGAGCTCTGAGTTGTGCTGTGAGATTCTTCTTCTTGTAAATTATCATGGGTGGCATGGTATAGCCAGTGGCATTGGCACAGGCTAATACAGTTACTTGTGTTTTGTCACCTGAGCCAATAACATGAACATGCTTCTGACCACGTACTGCAATTCTTCTACCGGGACGATGTTGAAGCGGCATGCCAGTCTCGTCAGCATTGAAGATGAGATTGGGCTTCTTCAGAAGGTTATTTCTCTCAAATATTTCTTCCATGAGGTCAAAATACTTATCGATGACAACACGATTGGTACTAACTGCACGGCGATATGCTAGAGTTTCACCACTTCGAAGGGTAAGATGAGGATGTTGTTGTCGGAAGCAGTCCCACCACCCATGGCTAACAACCATGCTGTCAAGGTTGTTCTTCTTGGCTACTATTGCACCAACAATGGCTCTAACTTCCCTTATACTCTTTGCATAGCCAATCTGAGCGCACCCTTCAAGCCATCTCACTAGCTCATCCTCTTCCTCATCATCTAAGTAGCGTGGAGCTCCGGACACAGCACCTGGGTGTACGCGTCCACTAATGTGATCGTGTAGGGTTGACTTCGGGATGTTAAATTCACTCGATGCCTGTCTCAACGTCATTTCTTTATTGCTGACAGCTTCCAAAGCATTCTTCATTGCTTCTTTTGTCCATGATCTTTTACTAGTACAGGTGGATGAATGAAGTCTAATTTCATTTTGCTTACTCAGTACAACCTAATAGTATATAAATTGAAAACATATAACAGTTACTATAGTAAAGTACATTATATAAAGAGAAAATAATCATCCAAAAGTACTTATTAATCATCCTTGTGGTTAATTTAAAAATTACCTTGATCGCCATGATGCCAACTTTGTCGCGCGCTGGTTCACGTGAAATGCAACGTGTCTGAAACACGTGATGCAGGCTTAAAAAACACGTGGTTTTGTACGTATACGCATTATAAGTCTTGCAAGGATATCGAAAACGGCTTCCAAATGCTTCAGTAAATAGTAACATCTACGACGCGATCACAACTTAACGTCCAATTGCTTCAGTAAATACTAACATACAACACGCGATCAATCATAATTTTTTACGTGAAAAGGTCATAAAAGACGCAACGAAGGGAACGCCTGGAAAGCTAGAACGTCACACTGAGTTTCGTCCCACGAAAAGGACCTCGTGGATCGGGTTACAGTTTAAAGTCCGATGGTTCGATGTTGTCCGGATTTATATGGTGTCCGGTGATTGAGTAGATACTCTATATCCATAATATAATTCAAAGTAGAGATCACAAATGTTACATTGTAAATAGCTCGTTTTTTATGTTTGTCATGGTTTGTATCTCAACTTGATTGAATGCCTGAACTATAGAATTAATATGTACCTGTGGTCCATCTGAATGTAGGCGGAATCTACATATGTAATAATAATCATAAGATCAAATCTCTGTTTGTATTGGCCACTGCTATAGTAATGTGAAACTTTGCAATGTAATGATTATATTATAGATAAAGTCTCAATATTGTGTGTGAATTAACAGAAATATATTCAAATCTAGCCCTCATTAATACTATCAATAGCTTGGTATTAATTTTTAACAGTTCAGGCTGTTTATTCTGAAACGGTATGATAACCCAACATGTACCATATGTTAATGGGGTGAGAAGTTTGATTGCTTATTGTTATCAGAGTTTGAGTGCAACGTGAATACTTTTCTTCTTATTCACGCAGGTTGCAAATGTTGTTGGTAGAGCTGAAATTCTTTCTTGTATATTTTTTCTATCATCAATATTGATGTACATCTACAGTATTGGATGGACAAAGCCATATTTTAGCCCTGGCTCTAAAGTAAAGTGGCACTGGTTACTACTAAGTATTTTACTGGCAATTTGTTCTCTGTTGAGTAAAGAACAGGGAATAACAGCTTTAGGTGTATGTATAAGCTTGGATATCTTGTTGCATTGGAGACCAGTTATTTTAAGGTACATACCCTTGTAGAAAAGTGCTCTATTATGTCTGTTGGATCATCATGTTCTAATTGCTATTGTGTTTACCTACAAAGTGTTTGGTATTTGTAATTGAATTTCCCAGTCTTTACTGACACTTGTGTTGTTGTTGTTGTCGTTGTTGTGTGTGTGTGTGTGTACGTATGTGTGTGTGTGTGTGTGTGTGTGTGTGTGTGTGTGTGTGTGTGTGTGTGCGTGTGTGTGTGTATGTGTGCCTGCGTGTGTGTTCGTTTCCATTCTTGTGTATAATTGTAATTATGTAAGTGCACATGCATACGTACATACATGCATTTTTGTGTGTATGGCTGGATATACGTATATACGTGTGTGTGTGTGCATGCGCGTGTACATGCATGTGTGTGTGTGTGTGTGTGTGTGTGTGTGTGTGTGTGTGTGTGTGTGTGTGTGCATATGCACTTTACTATTCAATTTCTTACAGCTGTTTCACACAGTGGTGGAAAAGTGCAGAATCTTGCACCAGCAGGGAGGGTATATCCATTGATGTGTGCGTGTGTAGCAAAAATGCAATTGCTAAGAAAACATGTCAACTGAGAAATATTTTAGCAAGGATTGGTATGTGTTGAAAATATATAGAAAAGTCATAGTATGCAGATTACCATACCATTTATATATTGTATTATGTACGTACATATGTACTATAGAATATAGAGGAATAATTTATAACTTGTAGTCTGTTTTTATTACAGTAATGCTGTCTGTGAGCGGGGTATGCATTATGCTGTGGAGGCTGTCAATGAACTACGGAACACAGCCTATTTTCAAGCCTGAAGAATTGAGAGCAACATTTCACGAGGACACAGCTGTACGGTGAGGTTTGATGGTACCACTTCACCTGTCCTTTGTTAATCACTATTCCTGACCACATCCATTGTAGAATATTCAGTTTCAGTCACATCTATACCATCAATGCCTGGCTATTGCTGTCCCCATCTGGCCTCTGCTGTGACTGGTCATTGGGTTCTGTGCCTCTTGTCTCAGAAGTGGCTGATTCTCGTAACCTGTGGTCTCTTTTTCTCTACCTGGTGTTGCTGGCGTTTGTTTTCTGTACCTTGAGAAACAGGAAGGATTGCTGTGAAGTTGGAGCTGGTTTTGTGTTATGTGTTGTACCATTTTTGCCTTCCTCTGGCTTGCTATTCAGGGTAGGATTTGTAGTTGCTGAAAGGTAAGATCACCACCCATGGAGGTTTCTACCTCAGTGTAGCTATATGTTGATGGTCTTTTGCTACTTTTCCATACAGAGTCCTATACATGCCAAGCCTGGGGTCTTGTGTATTAGTTACCGTTGGATTTAGGAAACTTTACAATTATATGAGATTCAAGGTATTAAAGAAGCATGAAGTACTTATGTATACATTACTCCAAGCCTGAAAAAAATATTATTGTGTTGCGTACATTTCCATTGCAGTGTTTTCGGATTTTGATTGTTGCTATGGCGGTTTATGTCCTAGTGATTTTGAGTGCCAAAACAGTCGTAAGAAATTCGGTGCGTTGTCAATGTGGTCACCAGAATTGAAATAAAGAATGGTACCTTTATGTACGTATGTGTGGAACAGTTTTGAGGGGTTTTAATAAAGCAGTCACACAACAACGATGGTCGTAGTACAATTATGTATAATAAACAGTGTAAAGTATAAACAATATGTTATACACTACTCAACAGTAAAACCATGTTGATGTACATTGATCATTTGAAAAGGGGTGCAGGGGTATTTTGAGTCATGACAAAGGGTACTTTGGGTCTCAAGAAGGGTTCTGTACCCTTAAAAATGACCTAGAGACCACACTGTGCGTTGTCACTCCCCTGCACACAAGCTTTCATACTCACCATCAATACCCCTGGTTACCCTAGAGCATTGTAATGCTTTCTAATTTGTTTAAGTTCAAACTGATTCAACACATTAGCATGTGAATGCATTGAGGCGATTACGTGATCAGCTCAGCTAAGCCACATATTGAAGTGATTTGAAAACAGGTTGAAACCTGAAAATAACACGCTTTAATTGGTGTTCCAGTGTAACCAGAGCTGATGTTATGTAGCACCTCACTACAACCTTATACAAGCTTGTACAACCTTGTGACAGACATGTGCAAGGGTGTGGCTAAACGGGAACTAGGTTGTTGTTTTCATACTGACAAGCAAGAAGAAGTGTTACAATACACACAATCCCTGAATGTTGAATTAAAACCAGATTCAGTGTTTGATTAACAATTATCCAATGTTGTATTGTGCACATCATGCAGGATTGGTCTACAGACTTTCGTTTGTATGAGTCAGGTGTTAAAGTGCTACCTCAGAATGTGAAGATGCGTAACAATTATGCAATGGAGCTGAAGTCCATTGGTTTGAGAGAACAGGCAAGAAAGCAATATGAGGTGAAGCACACACATGGTTTCAGTATTTGTGTATTGGCAAGGATTTTGATGGGGTTAAATCAACCAAGTCCGCATAATATTACTGTTAGATGTGATATTCCCTGCTATTACATATTTGTGCAGCAGGTGTAACTAGGTATTAATCAACCACCCAAGGGAGTACCAATGTAACTGAACAAAGGGGTAGATCCACATCAACTGTTAGTTTATGCTGTGGAGTGGTGTTCACACACAGTATGTGTACATTATACGTATCCGAACCCACTCGAACAAGGGAACCTCCTATTGTTTCCTATGTTTGAGAATTTCAGCTTAGCACAAATACCATGAGTCTGGGGTGTCATGTGTACAGAGAGGGTCGTGTATTAACAAGAATTTTCACTATTATAATTTGTGGATCCCCCCCATTACCACCACCACCACCACAATACACTGTGCACACTATTATTATGTAGCACATTAATGTATGTGCTGTAATTGGTATACCACTAACCTTTTTGAGATTTGTATAACATGTTTACGGGACCACATTTCGTAGATGGCGATGGAAATTGATCCTGATTATGGAGAGGTATACTTTAATTATGGCAATCTTCTATCTGAAGAAAATAATATTGTTGAAGCTGTAAAATAGTGAGTACAATGATTTAACAACCCTTTTACTTGTACCTACGTATGTGCTTATTCTATTGTTTATTTGCCATGCTTGTATCCTTTGTATTTGGTTAGCTTTGAAAAGGCTGCTCAATACAAACAGGTTTACCCAAAAACATTGAACAACTTGGCAACGATGTACTTTAAATTGGGTATGTCTTACCACTAATCTTGTTAAATATTTACAAATTCACATATAAATGTTTATGCTCTTCAAGGTCACAATGACATTGCTGAAAAGTGGTTCCTAGAGTCTATCCGTCTCAATCCAGACCAAGCTAACATATATAGCAATCTTGGTAGTTTGTACGGCATGACCAATCGTCCACAACAAGCAGAGGAAATGTTCAAACAAGCTGTTACAATCAATCCAACCTATGTGGAGGGATATTTTAACCTTGGTGAGAACAGGTGTAAGAACAGGTGTACATATGCATGTGTGTGTACATGAATTGCTAGTATGTAGGCCTTGATTCTACTATAAATACCATAAAACACTACAATCATACTTGTACCTAAAGTATGTATGTATGTATGTATGTATGTATCTATGCATATACTGTACAAATGTACAATCATTATCTTTTATAAAATGATGATAGAATAATATAGAACTCTGTGGTATTCATACAATCGATGATCGACCATGTAAAATGTGTTCTATAATCACTTGTCCAGTATAACATACCAACATGTGTCAAATCATGGTATATGTGTACTGTAGGTACACTGCTGGTTCAACATGGTCGTCCGGAAGATGGCGAGGTGTACCTTCGGAAAGCACTTGAGTTGAATCCACATCACACTGGTGCGGCCAATAATTTAAAAGTGGCACTTTATGATAAGAAAGTGAAGGAACAACAGAGGAGGAAACAGCCGTCTAAAAACAGTACTAAGCAGAAAAAGACCAAAAAGAAGAAGAAGAGGAAGTAGTTCATTGTAACATTTCTAGCTGTTTTTAATGACTAGATATTATTTGGATTCAAATATTGAAATTTACTTTCGTATACTTTGGGAACTTTTAGACCAAATTACTATTAAAATTACATAATGGCATGGTCATGCATCATGATTGTACAATATTATTAAAAATTTAATTGTATGATATTATTATATAATAATATTATGCAAGTATAATAATGTGATTGTAATATGCATGTGTACGTAATAACAAGTGCAACGTTCATACTTCACACGAACATATACAGTATATACACATAATATGTACATAAATTATAGATTTTTCAAGTGAAATCAATATAACATAATTATACATATATGTATGGTGCAGCATGTATGCAGCTGCAGGTTATAATAAAGCATTATTGCAATGGCTAGAAGGCATGAACACCATCATTACGAGATATTGTACCTGAGTGAACGCATTATGTAACAGGTCCGTGTGGCCACCAATGTATGTACAGTATATGTGTAATTTCTTGTGTTGTCTGATCTGCATTATGCTAGCACATTGATTATTGCTTGTATTTCAATGTACTAGTATTATTATAATAATAATTATTCAATTTAATATTCTTACTTTACTTTAAAATGGATACAGTGAATTTTGGATATAAAGAATCTTTTAATTCGGCCTGAGAGATTCCTTATAACGAGTTTCGACTGTATGTACGTAGATGTACCATATTATAATATATAGAACCATTCCATCCTTATAGTTCACATGCTGAAGTGTACATTGCATGTGTAATCAGCCAACTGCTTGACTTTACAGGCATATGTATTTTGTGCAATATTATATCATGCATAATACACTCTGTAATTTTGATTGTAAATTGCTGTGTATATTATTATTGTACATGTTGTTTTCCTTATTACACAAACTGTATCTATATTTAATTTCGAATTCCTTATTCCATTCAAACTCTATTGTATTGTGCATTCAAACAAGTGAAGGGCAGATGATCATGAGTTAAGATCTTGCAATAAAGTAAAATTTTATATAATAGCTCTTATCTGAGACAGTACGTAGACAAGAATACTATAGAGTGGGGGTTATTTCAATTGAGCATCCATCAATTAAGAATCAAGGCATGCCATAGGATTATTTGAATTATACACAATATAAAATTGCTTACACGTCAACATGCAACACAAGCAATAAAGGTTTATTCAATCATAATAATATTGGCTATAGTATTTTATACATAATATAATGATCAAAGAAGGAACTGATCACAAACAATAAGTAACAAAGTACAGACAGACAAAACACTGTAGGAAAACAACAAATCTTATAACACATATACAATAGTCGTGTCATGTATGATAGGCAGTATTAATAGTTACATGTTAACACAAGATGTAGTAGAATACAATACCAGTTATTTGATTCACAAAAGGTTATGAAGGGAAATCTGGAAGTGCTTTGCCTTCTCTAGCAATGAAGAAGGAGAGCAGGAGTGGAAGTCTGGAGACTGGAGCAAGGCAACCAAACATTTCTCTATTTTCATAAGCTCCGCATAGCAAATAATTTGCATATCTTGCAATAGACCTTTGTCATGTTGAAACCATTCTTTTGCAACACAGGATTCAACTGATGGTAGCGGGTTGATAAAATCTCTACTAAGTGTCTGATTCTTACTATGAGAGTGATGGCAGAATCGCTCCAATGCTTCTTTGTAACAGGTTACAGTATGCTTGTCCACCAAAGTATGATCTACATGATCTGCAGCTGGTACCTTCCCTGTACAGAGTTCCTGGAAGCAAACATACCTTGGACGGCCCACTGATAAGAGCATTTCACAAAATTCCATATAATTCATTCCGCAGTTGGCTCTTAATAGCACCTTTCGAAATATGTGATGATAGAGATTAAAGGTATGTTGATGTACAAGAACCATACACATGTACATGCACATGTACATTCTGCCATGCATACTGAGTTCTAATGTATGTAATACTGGTACGAATGCACACAGTATAAAATGTAAGGAATGTAGTCAAAAATTCATACAAAATGTAATCTGGACCAACTTGACAATGAAGGGACCAGTCATCCATGATGTCTTTTAGGTCTTTGATCTCCTTCTGCACCTAAAAATAGACCCCAATACAACATGCCACATATCATATTCATACAATATATATGTATTGATTAGTTTACTAAAAAGAACACAGCACCTGCATTCAAGTACGTACAACTCATTCATCTCAGTTATCAATCAGTGGCATTTGTTACATTCGAGAAACTGTTAAAAATTTCAGCAAGAGAGAGGGGCAAAATCACTCTAACCACCCCGCCCCCTCCCTCCAAATAAAGCTCCGACATGTCGGGGCTACATAAGTATATGTGATTATGTGGACAAGTATGAACCCACTGAAAGTTTGATGGCAGTCAGTGTACTTGGTCACACATGGATACGAATACACTGCAGAGGTGTCGGAAGCATTTCGAAAGTAGGGAGGCCACACTATTGTCTGAGGATGGACGTAGATGTGGTTGCCAAACCTAAGGTCTTTGCAAGCAAAGTCAAATAATGTTGGAATGGCACAGAAGATATTTTTGTTACAAGAACGAATTGCAGCTCTATAAATGAAGTTTGAATAGATGAAAATCTGAACATTTTGATAGTTACTCTCTCTGTCAGCACTGTCCAAGAGACAAATAATGCCATTTAGGATATAAATAGTAAGGTTTGATCATGTAATTACTTCTCTCTGTGGATTAAATAAAAAAACACTGGTGCTGTACTAAAAGTGGGGTGTCCAAAGTCAGCCCAGTCGCCCCTATTCGGATGCCACTGCACTGTACATGCTGCCCAGTGATATGACAATGAATAGTTGACATACTTGTAAGAGTTCTTCACTGAGAAAGATCCAAACATTCTCAACATTCCAGGCATTGCACCAATTGTTGTTAATGGAAAGTGTGTCCTCCTGCCAACAAGATAACCACCATCAATTACTGCACTACACATTAGCATCGGTTAGTTACGCATGCAATAAATGATCAATCAATTGGCTATGGAAAGGTCAACACATGGCTAGCCAGGATTTATTTTACATATATCACTTTAAGGAAAGAAACACGGGAATGGATCCTTCCTAAAGACGATATAACATAACGTAACACACGTAACATTCACAACAACCAGGGTATCAATACTGTAGCTATGGATGTATCACTGTATTAACAAAACCCATGACAGACCAATCCAGAAACAGGAATGTGTGGAATGTAGTGGTAACAGAAATAGCAACAGATGAGCAGTAAGGACATGCCATTAGTACCGTGTTACTTCCCTTCAATGTTGTGTTCTTCTACAGATATTTAGTATGACATAAACACTAACACTACACACAGCACACATATGTATGTACGTACATGGCACAATTATGTATGTATGTGCAAATTTATACAAACTGACCAGGTTTGTAACTTGATGATGCCATCCACTGCAGGATCAGACAACAAACAGGTAGTGATAATAACAGGCATAATGTTTGGTCAATCAAATCTACCTATCCTGATTAGAACAACATAATACTGTGTACGTTCATTGCTTTGTAGCGTGAATATAACTGTTGAACGTATATAGATATGTTCATACAATAGTATACCGATGAAAGAGAGTCATCTCTGTAACGGTCCTGTGCAACCTCCCATGTACAGTACATACATTATTCTCAGAACTGCACATGGACACATTGTGCTAACCTGGGCACAAACAGTACTTCATTCTCTCTCTGCAGAACATGTATAGATCCTGGCAGCTTGTCAAAAAGTTCTTGATTAGTGACGCCAGGTGGAAAGTTGCCAAACTTGTCTTTTATCTCCATTTCTAGTCCAGGAGGGACCAGTATCCACTCTTTACAACCATGTACATTCACAGACCAGCTATATGATCTGCATAGCCAACATTGCATATAAAAGAGAATAATAAATTAAATTATTATTTACAATGTACCAAGGTAAGGTTAACAAACTCACCTAAGAATATCAACATGGAAAGGGGTACTTCATTTATATCAAAGATGAAAAGAAAATTAAGTGAATATGTAGATATGGTAAGTTATATTTGCCACCTGTCAACTCACGATGTTCCTGATGGTCCAAAGTACACAAATCGATAGTCGTCTACTACATCTTTTCTTTGATCCCAATACTCATTTAGCCAATCAAAAGTAAAGTAAATAGACTTCTGAAACTCTTCACAATTTGGGAAGTCTCTATTTTGTCACACAAACATAAACAACCAAATGCAAATTTGTTCACAAACATCAATCATTTTACTCACAAATATGCTTTGACAAATCACAGATATAGTATTACATAGGTATAGCGCTATAATACCTCTCGGTTAGCTGAATAATGCAATCTGGTAATATAAAAAGAAGTGGACTGGCAAAATATCTTGGTAGAGTGAATTAACCCGGAGGAAGCATCTCTAGACAAAAGTATGTAGTCGACGTAATTTTGAGGTATGGGCAAGCTTGTATGGATTCAAAATTAAAATTTAATTGTTTGAGTATCCACAGCGACAATGCTGACACAAAATTGCATCAATAGCTCATACCAAGAGTGTTCAAGACTATTAATTTGAAGTTAATCAAGCAATCCAAGCTAGCCAGGTTTACTCTACACCTTCTACAAACTTACCTGAAAAAATGCCAGTCCTTCAGATACAAGGAGCAACCATTATTAGATTTCTTATATGCATCGATGTAATCAGAAAAGGTCATGACCTGCCGCTTTCTCTCGGAATAACCATCTTCAGTACACTGCTCCACAGGGACTGACACACTTCCTAAGACAAGACATGTACAAATCAGCTACCATGGAAGTTCACCACCCTTGGCTAGTGTAACTAACTAATAACCAACCCAGCAAGTACCAACCAGAAACATGAAAAGGAGAAAAAGAGAGCCTATAAACAAAAGGTGATTCAAGTGGTACATGGGTCATGTACGTAATAGTTTTCTCTGTTACTGGTGGGATGGGATGGGCCACAACAATTGCATACCAGAGATAGGCTTCAATGATTGCCAATAAGTGAAGATCAAGCTACAACCAAGTTTTGACATGGATTAGAAATAGATTGAATTTCACATTGTTGAGGGCATCAATCATGTGTTTGAGAGGTGTACTAGATCAAAAGCCATCCACACTAATGAAGACATCCCAAAGTCCATGATCCTGGCCAAGAGTATGATCAGTCACAGTGATAACACTCCCTATTCTAGCTTTGATACCATAGGTATCTCGTTTTGGTAACATTCATTATTGTAATTGCATGCTAATTCTTAACATTATTATGTGTCACTAACTAATAACTGATGTATGCCTTTTAGTTGCAATTGTTCGCAGCCAATTGGCCATAGATACCTGTTTACAATTAACTATAATATCATGACAATGTAAGGGATATGAATACCAATGTACTATCAGTAAGACCGAAATGGAACAGCAACATTAATACTGATCCCTCTGGCCTCTGATACAATTAGATGTAGTGTAGCAGTAGATCCTCGCTTAAAGATCACCTCAGGAACAGGACCTCTGTGTCTCATTCCCAGGAATTTCCATGGAATGTGCCTAAAACATCAAAATTAGGATCCTTCACTTGTACTGTTGAGACCACTTTGACTGGTCCCATCATAGATCTATGGTCCCATACATTCTGCAGATGGTCTCAATTGTGAGGGTTCACTACACGTTAAACATCAAAAATTAGGACAACCTCACTTTAAACGGACTCATATAGTTGTGGTCTCAGTAGTGAGGTTCTACTGTACGCATATCTGCACGTCAGGAAACATAATAATTGAATTTTATAAAACACGAGTAACACACCGAAATTGGTTTTCAAATGCATCCAGTTGATTCCATCGGTGTCAACCCATTCTACAGGAAGTTTTAATCCACCTCCTCTTACAAGACATGGCGTGTTAGTGCCCATGAATCTCTCCAGGAAAGTGAAAGAAGCCACGTCCTTCAATACAGCAACCATCTCAAACTGCTCGTGAGGTGGGGTCTATTTCCTCGAACCCTAGGTACGGTTTATCTCTCGAGATATTCAACCATCTCTATGTTCAAAACCTAGGTAGGCACCCTACATTGGAACCATAGACTGCTCAAAGCCATGGAACACTGTGTGTGTATACGATGTTGTTCGATTGTGGGCGTTAAGATTTTCGCCCCCATACGTCACAGTCCGTCACAGAGCGCCCTCTTAACACGTCACCGTCACATTATTTGGAACCAGTACGAACTGGTCAGTAGTCCCAAAGTGATCCGATCCTAATCCCAAAAGTGGGTCAGCGGATCGTGTGGTGCGGTTTCCGTGCCTCTATGGTATCTGCACCGTATAGCCAGAACTAACGTTGGTGAGTATCTGCCTACAGACCAAGTATCTTATTGTTCTCTAGCGTACGGCGGTTTGTGTTTTAGATCCCGAGATGGTACTTCATAGCGATGTGAACTGAAGCTTCTGGGACCAGTTGTCGCCTAGAGCTTGTATTCAAGTCTCGACCCGAGGGTCAAACGCCGAACTGCTCAAGTACAGACTCACTCCGCGGCACCAAGCATTTTTAGGGAACTTTTTCTTCAGATCCAGCGGTGAATTCTCTTAGTTACCCTTGAGACCATGCAATCTCTCCCGTGGACTGATTTCACACACTGCGCCATTTGCACGCGTCGCTTCAGAGGAGGGGAGATGCTCCCGATCACCCTGTCGTGCTTTCACACCGTGTGCCACAAGTGCCTGAGGAAGCAGAAGGCTGTGTGCCCACTGGACCGCATTCCATTCAAAACACCTGTTGATAATCCTCCCATAAACCCCGGCATTGTGAAGGTACTGAACATAGATGATCCCAAGGCTGTGCAGAATCCAAGCTCGCTTGGTTTGGAAGATGAGGAAGTATGCCACTATCAGAGTCTGTGCAGTGCCATAGAACGTATAGCAATGTTGCTGACTCCTCTGGTTGAATCGGGACTTCAGGGAATGCACTCCACTTGCCTTAGCCGGCCCGTTTTGAAGAAGGTAGCAACTGTTTTGAATGTGCCTTTATTCGAAGTTGAAGGTCGCATGCGTTTAATAAAAATTGGAAAGTCAGTAGCAGAACGGCTCATTGTGGAACTTCTACTTTTGCATCAAAAGAAACAAGAGCTTTCGTCTCAACTGTGGGCAGCCCTCCGTCAACGGGGATGTCAGTTTCTAGGTCCCATTATGCAATATGAAGCACTCAAGGTCATCCTCCGTGTTCTTGAAACTGGAAGATTCGTCTCGCGGAAAAATATTATATCTTTCGTAGTACAGCAACTGGAGCCTGAATATCCGACTGCCTCCAGAACTAGTGTTGGTCATGTAGTTCAGCTGTTGTATAGAGCATCATGTTTCACTGTTGACAAGAGGGAGGGAGACTCCTCACTGCTGCAGTTGAAGGAGGAGGTACACATGTGTGTATATATAAATATTTGTGGTGCTTGGTATTGTTTGATCGGATATAGCCAGACCTGTGTAGCTTGTCTATATATACACTTTGACAATGTCTTAACCTGTGTACCTTGTCTATACATATACTTTGACAATGTCTTAACAAAACTATGTTGTTAGCGTAAGATTTGAATGAACAACAATGTACGTATGTTTTCTATATGTGATTGTGGTTTGTGTTTCTGTTTTGTTTAGTTTCGCACATATGACACTCTGAGAAGAGAACACGATACACAAATAGTAAAGATATCAATGGAGGCCGGTCTTAGAATTGGACCAGAACAGCTTGCCAATATGCTTTATACATCCAGCCAGCACAAGCCATACATACAGAGCATTATTGATAAGGTGAGACTAATGCACTGAAGTATGTGTGACAGTCTCTTCAGTGTCATGTAACGATATTTGTCAAATTGAGATTCCAATCTTGAAAATGTAGGTGGATGAATGCTTAATGTAGTTTAAGTGTCCAGTGATTTAGGGGATTGGTTGTGCCTTTGCTCTGTATGCATTAGTAACTATAGGTCTACTGTGTAAACTTCTGGTTTATTGTGCACTATTCATTTCATTACATTACATTAGTGTTGTTTGCAATGT
Organism: Chondrilla cf. caribensis; assembly: GCA_964020155.1. NCBI lineage: Eukaryota > Metazoa > Porifera > Demospongiae > Chondrillida > Chondrillidae > Chondrilla > Chondrilla cf. caribensis. The sequence goes on from OZ026563.1 coordinate 3,053,970, forward strand.
GATACATGCCACATTTTAATGTCCTCCAGAATGAAATGATAATAGCCTTGAGTGTGTGTCTGTGTGTGTGTGTGTGTGTGTGAGCCATAATTGGTACTCTTGTATGACTTCATCTACTCAAAAAGGAAGTTCTCTGTGTGTCACTGTTACCTTAGTGTTGTACATAGATTGGGTTTAAGTTTCTATTCAATGTGCCTTTATATCTGGAGGAGGATATGTGATGGTGAATGTAATTCAGTATAAAAACTACAGTAGATGTATTTATTAGAACTCCTATAGTCTAAGGGGTGATCTTTGACCTCGGTAGACTGTTTGAGTATTTCCTGCTACGATGTAAGACATCGTTTCCATTTCACAGGGTACTTTGACAGCCCTTCTGCCTAGTTACCTATTGTGATTATAGTATGGGATGATATTGTACGAAATATCCTACATGCGTATTGTATTTTCTCATTCCTATATATTGTATAGCTGATAGCATCTGGTGTTGCCCCAACTGGTATTAACGAGCTGAAGGTTGTTCTGGAAAGAGTAGATGAATCCAGTAATCTTTCTGGTATCCTTCTGGATTTAGAATTCTTGATATCGCAAAAGGTGGATGTCAAAAATGATGAAGGTTTGTACTCAGAAGGCATGTAGCATCAGTAATGTAACAATTTTTTCTACTGTGGTAACTGTAATGAGCCTGCTTTCTATCAAATGACCATACTCAATATTTTGTCCGGTTCTGATAGAGAGATAGTCTGTCCCATCTTTAGACAATAGCACTTCTGTAGAAATAATTATTGTGTTTTCTGGTAATTATCAGTTGTTCATTATGTTTATTTGTTGTTTATAATTTTTATTAATGTTGTTAGATCCTTTTAACCCCCTCTTGCTCATTAGACGCAACAAGTGTATTTTCCTTTCAAAAGTGTGCCGATTCCATGGAAGCCCTCAAAAATGTCTTACTTATTTATGTTGAGTATTCTACGGTGAGTGCATGTGTATGTGGTCTCTCATTGGTCTTGTAGATAGTGGGTTACTTTAATCATTACTTTAGGAAAAGCTGAAAAAACAGCATGGGTCAGATTTTAATGTGCAACAAGTATGTTCTGTCAAGCTATCCTTATTTTTCTATGGTTATAAGTATGTATGTATGTACGTATGTATGTATTCTTCTCACTAGGCGTTGCGAAGTCGCTATAAGACTGCTATGTGTCGAGAATTCCAGCAAAAAGGTCGATGTTCACGTGGAGCAGATTGTACTTACGCCCACTCACCAGTTGAACTCCAAAGGTACATATACGTACGTACATTACTGTACATATGTTAGTTATGTTAGCTTCCACGTTAAAGGCACTGTATAGCAGCCCAATTCCCATGAGACACAAACCAAGTTATTTATAGAGCCACAGCCAGTGAACTGCCTATCACTGACTATCATACATATCAGAGAAAATTGATAACAGTCCAATTTGCATAGTGAATACCTACATAAACGGGCACACTAAATCAGAACTTCGGATTAGATGTCCACTATATGCTAGTAACTGAGTGAATTGTATGTATTAACAGGAGTAGGTGAGCATCAGCTTACATGCTAAGTGAATTGTATTGTATTTACTTGTCTACACCTACGTACTTACGTATGTACGTACATAACTCATAAAGGTAAGGTTTCTACAACTTTTTGTCCGCTTTGTTAGATACAGAGAAATAGCTGCTGCCAAGAGTCAAAAAGTGCAAAGCAGCTTGCATGAAAATAATCATCACAAGCACCCCCCGCCTGATCCAGCTGATATCAGCCATACTCTTTCCTCAATGACCATTTCCACACCTGAGATGACCACCCATGACACTAACAGACGTAGCACCATTCACTCTGTGGACAGAGAATTGTTGGTTCACGATAAGCACCCCACCACTACAATGGCAGGCCTTAAACAACTTTCTGGTAGTATGCTAACAGGATCTGATCCAGGTCTGCTGGCTGAAGTGGCAAATGAATACCCTGATGCTCCCTTGAAATCCTATTCCAGTACAAGTGACCTGTACAGCCACCATAAGTATAGTGTATCCAATACAACTAAGTACAGTGTATCAGAACAATCTCTTGTGGAAATGGGACGTGACAAAGTGACTGAAGGCAGCTTATCAGAAGATTCAGAGGTACGTACATACTTACTTGTACAGCTATTCAGTTTCACCTACCACTCTCCCTAGAGACACACATGTATTGAAGTTTGTGACAGATGGGGAGGTAATCAGCGTCAAGTCTTGCATCTCAGCTTCCTAAAATCTACAGAGTGAATATTTCTTACAATTTACATGGCCAAGTCTGCAAGGTTGTCCGTCTCATTCACCTGGTCTTGACCTTGTGAGGTTATTGTGTGGTCATAAATTTTGACAAAAATGTAGTGTAGTCTGAAAGCAGTCGAAGTGACTGTGAAATTGAATCGAAGAAATACTGAAAGTTGAATTTGGGACTTTTAGCTTAATATTCATGGTTTCAAAAAGGTACAGCACGGAAGGAATTGCTTCCTTTTAATTGATTGTATTGAAGATTGAAAACCCAATAATCCAGGGGAATTATTGTTTGCCATACAAAAATTTCCCCTGGTTTTACTCTGCTCAACTTGAAGGTGTACTTAATGTAATTTGCACCTTGCTGGTAACATACAGTGGTTGTGAAATTCAGATAATGTTGTTCATGTTGGCATGTGAATTTGTTCTATTGAATGTTACTGTCGTTATATTATGTTGTCTTTCCACAGGATATGGATGTTAGCAACCTGAGGAGACAAAGAATGGAGATGATGGCTACAGTCCACGGCCCTCCTCAGTCCATCAACAGAGTGTCTCTCCCTCAGACCTATCCCCACCATCAACTGCCCAATTACAGTGTGTCTACGCCACGTTGTGCAGAGTCTCACCAAACGGAAACTTATGACACAGCTTTGATTGAGGGAGGATGGAGCCATCCTTTAGGAAATCATACCTCTCACAGGTTACCTGCTGGATCCGATGTCAAATATCAAGTATTGCCAGGATCGTCCACGTCTGTTCAATACACTCCTGGCTCGTACCCTCCTCAATACCAAGGTGTCATCTCTACTAATGGTCCCCGTAGTGTTATGGCAACAGCGCCACCTTTTTATCCCCAGTACCATGTGTCATCTGTAGGACAGCCACAGTCTGTGAACTACACTCATCATGGAATGCCTATTTATCCGAATCTTTCCACCATCTCTGTAAGTCTCTTGTATGGTTTGTGGGCTTTACTGTACATGTCCATCTAACATGTTGACTGTGTTCCAGTCTGTGATCTGTTTTGGTACGAATTTACAAAATCTGTGTGTAAAGTACGTATAGCTGTGGAGTCCTGCATTCCATTTACAAGTAATTGGGGCATGTTTAAGTGAGCAAATGGCTACTGTCTATTATGTGTCAATTTTAATGGCTGGGTTAACTCCTACCAACCAATACAAAATAACTATTGTTTCATGAAATGCCCACCACCATCGTGGGGCATTTAAATGTATTTGTTAGGATGCTGTCTGTCACAGTGCCTTAGATACATAACAATGACACTTCTTAGAACTGTTGTGTGTGTTGCATGTACACACATTCATGTTTTATGTACTGGTGTAGATATAGCCTGTTGGTAGACGTTTCTCTAGATGATTTTACAAAGGGACTGCTGGTCCTGCTCCAGTCTGACTTTTCCATCTCTCTAATTTGGGCTACCTAATTTGTCTGTCTCATTGTTTCCCATGTTGATTGGTGTTCTCATCACTTTAGACATCGCAATTTGTCCCAACCTATTCTCAATGTCTGACACGTTGAACTGCAACATTATATGACAAAATCCCATACTCCAACCACATTAGAGACTTTCAATCCGCAGACATTTATTACTGAGCTTTGGGATTAGACTCCTCAGACTGTGTCTGTACTAGTTTACAATTTAAATATTGCTAAGTTTATC